>JANHGC010007836.1:289452-300642 GCA_027560395.1 Boaedon fuliginosus
GTGGGGTGTAGGGTGTGTGTGTGTGTGTGTGTGTGTGTGTGTGTGTGTGTGAGAGAGAGAGAGAGAGGGGCGGGGGAGGGAGGGAGGGAATGGGAGAGAGATGGCTGATTTTCTCAAGCAGCGTCCTCTGGTTTTCCTGGTAATGAGACAGTATTGGCAAGTTATCAATTTTCGTAGTAACTGTGCATTTATAAATCTCAATTTATTGGATGCAACTAGATTCTTAATTTAGGTAGTATAATAATACATCCCTCGTTGCAAGGACAAGGTATTCTTTTTCCACTACCACTGCTATGATAATAATGAAAAAGTTTCCAAATGGTTATCTAGTAGGGTTGAAGCTTTGATTTTTCCCCATTAGTCCCTGAGTGCCTGGCTCATAGTCATCTAATTGGTTTCATACCTAAGCTGCAGGATTGGAACTTACAGTGACCTATTTTCTAGCCCATAACCTTAAACTAGACATGTACTTAATATAATATACCCTCAATTTCAGTTTCTCTTGAAAAGTGAAATGAACTTGGATTATTTCCTTCTGTTGATATTTAATTTTTTAAAAAATTATAAAATCATTGTATATTTTTGTTTTAGACATGGAAGGTAAATCATCACCCTTGAAAACAATTTCAGGCTTCCAATTATGGAAAAGTAATATTTCATTATATACTACAGAAAAAGAGTTACTGTGTGGCCTTGACGGGAAGTTTTAAGTTCCGAAGGGTCTATAAAGACAATAAAAATTCTGAGATTCATTCAGTGGAAGAATATTACCTAACCACCTATGTTAAGATTTCTATAGTAATATTCATCCCCACAGTCTTCCAAAAAAATGCGCAGGCAATTAATAACAGAAGATAATTTAAATCCAACCAGTGAGGTAACATCCTAGGCCTTTAGCAAGTCACTTGCTTAAATCGTGTCCAATTCTTTGTGGATGATCTAACTAGTATTTTTATATTACCAGGATAGACTGCCCTGGGTGAGACAGAGAGGAAGAGAAATAAAAGAGCATTCAATGAGGATTTTAAGAAGCCAGATGCATGCTTCTTCAGACAGAAGAAGCAGTGAAATGTTTCAAACCAAAAAAGAAAATAAGCCAGTTGCCATGACTCAGCTTCCAGATGGGTGCATGCTACCGGTAGTGTTATTACAAATGAAAGCAAATATACTTTTTCCAGGATAATATTTCAGGATCCAACCTGGATCGGTCACCAGGACCAGAGGTTTAGCTTTCCAAGTTTGCAGATTCATGCTGGAGTTCCTCGTCAGGAAACTTCTCTCTCTCTCCAGAGTGTGTGTAAGAGAAATTCCCTATGATGGGCTCCAGCATGACTCTGAAAGCTCAGAAGACTAAACTTCTGGTCCTGGTGACCAACTCAGATTCTTGAATCCCACTAGCGTAATAGAATGGGATAGAATGGAATGGGAATAAAATTCTTTATTGGCCAAGTGTGAATGGACACACAAGGAATTTGTCTTTGGTGCATATGCTCTGAGTGAAAAAAATAAAATACATTCATCAAGAATCATAAGATACATCTTGCTTCCTTTTGATATGGACCATTGTATTTGAACTTCCTCAGCCCTATTACATCCATAACATTGTCTGAGTTTGGGGGTTCAGCTGATTTATTTCAGACTCAGCAGTATATTTGCTAGCTCAACAAATTTCCTTGCATTATTGCAGCCCTGCAAAGCTGTGGGTGAACCATTGTCTTTTGTTCCAGTTTCGCAAGGTCTTTTCAAAGCAATAGATAAAATGATGACTTGGTAGCTCTGGCTCCCAAACTGGTTCCTCAGTCTGTGTTTTTGATTTTGTAGAACCAAACAAATGCTAATAAAACAAACACAATTACTGAATGGAAGTCAATAGTAATGATTTTTATATTTTGAAGAGCTTAGGGCTTGTGATAACTTGGGATGAGACACTGACTAAATGCTGTTTCTTGTCTTTTCCTATTAATCAGGTGAAAGGAACACTGACCGGCTCCTTTGCTTTGTATTGTTCAGAGCTGAGCACAATTGTGGGTTGCTTCAAACTGCTTTTGAAAGACTGAATCATAAAAAAGGTGATAGTCTAATAGTGCCTTCTGTGTTCACAATCCTACAGTATAGCAACATTTCAACCACATAAATTGGTGGCTGCTACCACAGTCGGAATATGATGTATAGCTCTGGTAACTAAACTTTAGAAGATGCTGAAAAGGGCAATACAAATAATCAGCACACTATAGCAATTCTCCCCAGGAAAGAAAGAAGGAGAGACAAATACCTCCACTAAGCTTTGTATTGGAAAACCGTAGGAAGTGGCAAAATAGATGCAGAGCTTATTAGCATGCACCATTAACTTAAACACAATTAAAAGAAATGGCCTTCAAGAATGAATTGAAAATGTACTAGATTCACATTTTACTGCTGATTATTTATTGATAATTGATTTATGACCAATGGTAATCTGCAATATTTGCTTGCATCACCAAATGTTGTGTTAGTTTGTTCCTCAGTGAGAAAAGACTGAAAATCATTGCCTAGTCGATAGTAGAAACTGTACTTGCTTTGGCACATTGAAAACATATCATGATTTTTACAGTTTCATGCCTTATTACCTCATCTAGTAGACAGCAAGAAGTTCATAAATGGGAAACTTGGGTTATCTCAAAACTGACACTTACTCTAAAAAGTTAGAGTGATCTCATTAAAGCCGTTCCATTGATTATTATAGTAATTGACAGGGTGTTGCCCTTGGGATCCCAGTGGGATTTTGTGCTTTACGGAAAGACCAATGCAATCAGCCGCAACAGAGTCAGGTAGAAGAAAAAACAATTAGTCCATTACTGCACGAAATAAAAAGGAAGGAGTTCTGGTGAAGAAAAGTGGTAAATCAACAACCCAAATGCCTATTTAGTTAACTGTTTCCTGCAACATTAGCCAGATCCTCATTCAGTGATAGTTGTTGCAATAATCAAATGAAAGCAAATTAATATGTTTTCCTTTCCATTAAAAGCATACAATGGGACTCCAGTTCCCTGCAGGATAGCTTGAGGCTTTTCCGGACTGTACAGCTGCTAGAATTAAATCCTATGATTTTGGCCCAGTTCCTGGTTTGGTAAGGCTTTCACTACTGCCTTTTAGAAAAACCTTGTCTACCTACCTGCAAGGTAGCTCAGACTAAGAGGCCAAAATGGTGCAAGCTAAGGCAATTTTTATTGTAAGATCGTGGTAATACAACATTACAGATCTGAATGCATTACCTTCCTCCCTCTCTTTATCTTTGTGAGAACTAGGAAAGGTTTTCTCTGAGATGCTTACTCATGTTATAGATCTGGCTTGGATTCACATTTCTTTTATCTGACTGTTGTCTTCCCTGCAACTGTACTCAGGATTATTCCTTCTGTGTATTACAGATTTGTTTTTCTGACCCTTCAGAAGTTCCATATGCAATTTAGGACACAATTAATGAAGCTTGATAGATATGTAAGTTGTTCTCAATAGGTAAACCATTAAAATGAAACAAAGTATATTCAGCAGATAAAACCTTACTGAAAATATAGAACACTCAAAGTCTATGGAGATTCTCAGTCATCCATGGCATGGTTGTCCCAAAGGTACTTTTTCAAAAGGCAACTAGACTTAGTTTTTCCTTGAAGAACAAGGAATAGAGAACCCTCACTTAATGAAGTTAATACACCGCCAGGAAATAAAAATTCAATAAGTGGGTCACATATGTGGAAGATATTCCAGAAATAGGGGGCTGCCAGAGAAAAGACCCTGTTGTTCATACTACACTTAAATCTTCTATGTAGCACAGAGGTTCTGATGCTAATGGCAAAGCATGACTAAATAATCTAAATACCTATATTTCATTTCTATAAAACATAGCCTATTTTCCGTTCAGGAAATTCTACACATTTCATCCTATTCTGATGAAAACTAAACCTGTGTTAATTTTTTTTACCTTTCCCTGAGGGACAATTCCATTTTCCCAAATCTCACTCTGAATCTAGCCAGATTGGATTGCCTCAGATCAGTGTTTTCCACTTTTAGCAATTTATAGATGAATGGGATTCGGCACCTAGAATTCTCAGCAATGATCATACTGGCCAGAGAATTACAGAAATTGAAGACAATATGGATGGAAAGTGTCAATATCTGGAAACCCTGGTTTAGATTAACATGGATTGGATCAGATCAGATTAAGTGGCCTCAGGATGCCTTTTATAACCATTAAAGACAAGCACTATGGGTATGGAAAGGTCTTTCCAGATATTTACCTGGTATAAAATCTATATTTTAAATTTTGATTTTCTTAAAAAAAGATACCTTTATATTGTTTAAGATGCGGCATTAAGTTGCTGTTATGATGATGATGATGATGATGATTATGGCATTAGGCTTTCTTATTTATTTTGTTATATATTCTGATGTTGAAAATTTTAAAATTACAACCAACCATGTCTAGTGAGCCTGGAATGCTGGCAAGAAGGAAGCTGGAAAACCAGGAGAGAAAGGGTCTGTCTCTTGCTGTGTTGGTAGCAGGAAAAAACAAGGTGAACATACAAAGAACAATTGATCTTTATTGCTTTGACACAGAAACTACAGAAGCCCCAGTGAACAGCTAGAGCATTCAATTACATGAGCTGCAGTGGACCAAAATGCCATAATTAACAGCAAAGCACTCCATGGAATAAATAACAACCCTATCGTGTCACACCCCCAGAATGCTGTTAGAAACTTTATGCTAGAGCTGAATCACTAATGTCTTTTGCCAAGCTTCCACTGAGATCAAGAACACAAGTGTCACATTTCTGGGTATATCTGAGGTCAAGAAACAGAATACTGCCCCTTGAGGCTATCTGGTACTGTCAGCAAATTTCCCCTGTGTATGCTTAAAGGACCTGGCTAAAGCAGATGCTCAAAGCTTAAAACACTTTTGCCTAAGAGCTTATGTTAATGATGCATGGCAAACAGAGAGCCTTCATTTCCCACCTGCTGTAAAGCAAATTTACTTAATCCTTTCATTACTTGTCAATGATTTATTAGTGGACCTTTAAAGATACAAAAAAAGATGGTAGATATACATGAAGTTTCCGTGATTATTTCTAAGAAGAAAAACCTGTAGCAATGTTGGAGTTTTTGTATGATGTATGATGTTAATATTTTGTTCCTACAAAACAATCCTTTTCCAAAACCGCCTTCTATAGCATAAGAAGCTCTGCAGAATAATCATTTGCTTAAACGGAAAATAAAGAATGAAGGGCAGTGGCACCCAAAGTTCCTTTACAAGTTATCAGAGACTATAGAAGATTAACACATTTGAATTCAGTGTTCTGTATCATAACGGTTTTCCACGAGGTATAAAGCTGCAGCAGCAGAGACACAAGCTTTGTTTCTTTAAAATATTTGTAGTGTTTTTTCTTTGTATTGTCTAAACACTAAAAAGCAGAAACTGATGAGAAAATCCCCACCTGAATCCTTAATCATTAGGCTGTCAACCTTTGGCTGACCTAACCTTTTTTATTTCTTTGTCTTGAATGACAAACTTGATGTTTCTACACACATACACAGACATAGGTGATTGATGGGAACAGCTCATTGTCTATACATTCTTTCTAAGATTATTGATTCCATTTTGCCCAACAAGTATGCCACACACATAAACAGCACTATATTTCTAATAGCTTCTTCATTCCAATTTATGGAGTCATTACCAAGTACATCTCAATCATTATAAAAATTATTCCATATTATGAATCAACAAGCAGTGTTGCATTCAATGTTTTTACTACTGGTTCTGTGGGTGTGGCCTTGTGGGCATGGCCTGGTGGGTGTGGTTATGCAGTCATGTGACTGGTGGGCCACTGCACCCCTCCTGCGCCTCATTTTTGGCCTAGAAAGCCACCCAGAAGCCTCCTGGCAGCCAAATAGGGGCATGTGGAGACTCCTGGAAGGGGTGGGGAGGGGAGTAATGGGGCCAATCAGTGGTGGTATTTGCCAGTTCTCCAAACCAATCAAAATTATCGCTACCGGTTCTCCCGAACCTATCAGAACTGGCTGAATACCACCTTTGTCAACAATGTACTGCAGTTAAAAAAAGAAATAGAAACCAGATGCCAGTAATGTTATGAAGGTAACTGTGGTACTACTTGGGAAAGATTTTGATTGTGCCAACACTCGATACCAAGGGAACAGGAAGATAAAAGACAGCTTAGCCTGCAACTGGATAGTGGGTGAGGTAAGAGGCTAGGAAGAGACCCTCCCTAGTTTCTCAGGGAGTGAGGAAGATGTGGGGGGAGGGCAGGATTATACTTTCAGATTTGCAAGATTATTATAACAATGTAGATATCAATGGTATCAGGCTCTGAAATAAACCAAGTCAGAATCACAACCAGATGAGGGAATTCTACTTTGCTGCAAAGCTACATTGATAGAATCTTGCAAGTCTGAAAGCATTGTACAATTCTGTCCTATTCTTAGATGTTGGCAAATCAGGATATCAAGATATCAAGAAACTGGGATTTTCTGTGTTTTTTTTTCCCAGAGGAACTTTTATTTTTACAGATATGTCAAGCATATCAGACATTTATCACATCTTTTTTGCTCTTTCTCATCGCCATTTTTCAAATTTTATCTCTGAATTTCAGGGGCATGATCCTGGAGCTCCTTGGTCCTGCAGAAAAAATGAATCTTGGGTTTTGCATGTAGTCCCACCACAAGTGATCAATCTCTGATCTAGTGAGGGAGTAACAGAAATGAACTAGAAACAAAGGGATCAAAGATTAATTGTTTTTTTTAAAGATACATACAGTATATACTTCTCCAGCAAGTATAGATGCCAACAGTAAAATAAGTGGGGGGGGGGGTTTCCTGGTTCTTAGGAAAAAGTGAAAATTCTGCTTCGGTTCTGAAAAAAAAAATGGCTAAGAAATTCCCTAACCTTCTGTCTGTAAAGGAAACACCTATTTCAAGAGTTAAGGTAAGGTAAGGTAAAGACTCCCTTGAGTGTGGCTTGTATTATTGCCAAGAAATTAACAAGGAGACCATCAGCTTTTTGTCACTAATTGCAACAGATGCATCCCTAGCAATCTTTTGTGCCCTGTTTTTGCGATGGTGCCTTCATTCATTTCCGAGCCTCCATAGGAGGCAGACCTAAGTCATTTTTTGCTACTCTGGTTTTAATATTATAGGTTTAATATTATAGGTTCAAATTTTTTTGCAATAGCTGCAACCTGGAAAATCCTGCATAAGTTTGTATATGGTTGATGGAAGGATTTGGTACCCGAAATCTAAAACTATCTATCTCGTTCTAATGCGGGACCGTCAAACTCCTGGCCTACAGGCTGGATGCATCATGTGCTGGCCATGCCCACGTCTGGTTTAGCAAAGGGGAGAGGAAAGTCCTGATATGTCGCATGACACCACCGTGACAACATGAGTTAGACGCCCCTGTTTTAATACATTCTCAGTACTCTCACGTTATGTATATAAAAACACATTTTTAATTGTGAGAGAGTTTAGCAAAGCAACCATTCTTCTGGAATAGTGGTAAACTTATATCCAGAAAGGAGGAATAATTATTCACAGATATCTCAATGAGGGTTCTTCCATTTGGCATATTTGTGCTCCTCTGAATCAATACCACCTTTAAAAGATCCCATACCATTGTGTCTGTTCATTAGCAGAGCTGATCAATTTCTGGTTTAGCTGCACTGCATCTCAAATTGTATTTTAGCAACACAGAATCAGAGAACTTGCACACAAATTAGTCTTCTATTAGATAGGAAGTCATATGTTTCCCCTTCCCTATTTTTTGTTCAGCCAGCTCTCTTCTCCCTGCTCATAGAAGTTAAAGCATCATTACATATTGTTCTATTACCTGTTTAACAAAAGAAGAGGGATTAGTGTCTTAATGGCTTTCCCATCAGATATTCAAATATTTTGGAAAATCATTCTAAAATTATGAAATAAAGGCATTCCATAAACACAGGTTTCCATTCTTTGGTCAACTGAAGGGAGTGATTGTTGCTCACCATTTTAAAGCTGATGGCAAATCATCTGCAAACAACTTTTGAGAAATTTGAAAATGCAAACAGTGTGATGATATGGAACTGAATTGACTTTGGTGCACAGAGTAAGATTGGCATAAAGTACAATATGAACCATCTGTAAATAATTAGATTTATTGGAAAATATTTTTGTCATACAATAAGTTGATATTATGTTGAATTGATTACTTTTTACAAGGACATGCCACTGACTGTATTGTGTTAAGCTGAAGGTATCATATGTAGTGCTGTATTCTATCAAACTTAGAATTTATATTTTATACTTTGATAAGTTTAATAAAATCTTTTTTTTTAAGAAAATAGTGTGAACTTCAATTCACGAAATGATTCCTTGTTTTCTCCTTCCTGCTTCCCCCTCTGTCACTACCACTCCCAAAAGCCCTACATCAAAACTTGTGGAGCTTTCCCATGGAATGGAAAAATCAGCCTCAGTTGTGCAAGCAGAAATTAGAAGTTGCATAAGATTTGATCCTGGCTAAATATGAATGAAAATACAAAATTTCCTTAAAAGAGTTCCACATGATTTCCTCTGCAAACAATTAAATATGCTTTATGTATTCTATCCAGGAGTGGGATTCAAAAATGTTAGCAACTGGTTCTCTGCCTGGTTGCTGGGTGGGCGTGGCCATGATGGGCGTGACCTAGTCGGCCTCCTGCACCATGGTGGGGGAACCGTTTTCACCCACCCCAGACTCCGGAGGCTTTCATCGAGCCTCTGGGAGGGTGAGAATGTCCTTCCCCAGGCTCTGGAGGTCCTCTGGAGGCTGGAAATGGGTTCATTTCCAGACTTCCGGACCTTCAGGGAGGCCTGTTTTTCACCCTCCCAGAGCCTCCGTGAGGGCCCTGCTCTTACCTGGCATCAAAAATGGCCTGTGTGGAGACTCCTGGAAGGGGTGGGGTGAGCGGGGCCAGTCAATTGTTTCAACTACCAGTTCAGTGAACTAGATGTAAAATTAACATCTAGTTCACCTGAACTAGTCCAAACCCTGTCTATTCCCCTATGAAGACACTTTGACATGGATCAGATGATAAGGGCTGCCAGGAGTTATAAAGTCCTAATCCTCAAGGACTGTGGAAACTGTGTTAATTTCACTGGCACAAGAGGCAGAGGTTGGTGGAGCACTCTTATCATTGGTGACAGCCCTGCCACCCACAATTTCTTCTGTATTTCTGGCAGGCTTCAACAAAATAATATAACATTTGGGCACAAATATGCACCCTAGCAAACCAAAGCTGGAGGCTAGAATTGCAAATATCTCCACAGCTACCTTGAATTTCCCTCTTGTGCTTAAATAAGCGGGAACAAAAGATATCCAGACAATGAAGAAAACCAGCATTCCAAATGTAACAAACTTAGCTTCATTGAAGTTATTGGGAAGCTTCCGGGCGACAAAAGCCGTGAGAAAGCACTGGATGGCAAGAAAAACATCAAACCCAAACATAATGCACAAGTACATTATTGAACCCTCATTGCATTCAAAAATAATTTTCAGGGTTGTAAACTGGGTGTTTTTAAACATACTGGGAGGGCTAAAATAAAGGTAAGCAGTACAGATGCCCACTTCAGCTAGAACAGAGACAACTACCACCACTTTTTGAAAAATTGGGCCAACTGACATCCGGGCTTTCTCAGCCACTTTTGAATTTCTGGCCAAATGAGTCAGAAAGAGCATCACTGTCTTTCCTAAAACACAAGACAGGCAAAGAGAAAAAGCCAAGGCCAAGGACACTTGGCGAGATTGGCATGACCAATCTTCTGGTTTCCCCACGAACAGAACAGAAGTCAACAAGGTTGCAACGAGAGAAAACTGGATGAGGAAGCTGAGCTCACGGTCATTGGCTTTCACCAGAGGTGTTTTCCTGAATTTGACGTAGACTCCGGTCACAGACAGAATGACACATGCTCCAAATACAGAAAGGGCAATCAATGTCATTCCTAAAGCTTCTCCGTAAGCCAAGAATTCCACTTCCTTATGCAGACATTTGCTTCTCGGGGTATTGGACCAATAATCTTCAGGACATGGTGTACATTCCCTTGCATCTGGAGAAGAAACCATAACAATTGTACTTGGAAAATGCTACAGGATTACTTTTATGCCAACGCTTTAAAAGGTGAACTCAGTTCTGGATATATAAAATATCTTTCCCCAAGCCTTCTCCAGTCGAGTTAGACACTGCCCTGATTACTCCTTAACCATGTAGTCTTCTATGGCTGGCACTTGTCAGAACACATATGGAGGGCACCAAATTGAAGAAAGACATTATGAAGAATAATTTAAAAGAGCTTTGAATAATAGCACAGTCCATTTACATCATTACGGATACCTATGCATCAATGATTAAGTAGACATTTTCCAGCATTTCCAGCATTTCCTATTTTACAAAATGTTGGTGAAAAGAAAATTGAGATGGGACCCACCTTTAACTATCTGAAGGAAGGATAGCCCAAGTTCACAACATTTTTCCTTGAAATATTTTGCAAATATCTAATGCATACTACATTTCCATGCGTTTTCTATTTCAAACTACTATAAAACCACATTTCAGTTTTCAGCAGTCACAATCAGATCCCCAAGAACATTTTTCCTGTTTCTCTGGCGGGGTTGCTTCCTATTAGTTCAAGTGATAAGTATTCATACCTGTATGATTACTGTACTGTCCTTCTGCACACCGTATACAATCATAACAGCATGAAGGTTTCCCTTGCAAGATCCCCTTTCGATACCCAGGTTGGCAATTATTATTGCATGCCGAGCGTGGTCGCTGAAAGCATAGAAGAAGCATTAAATTTCTTATAAAATAAAGAAGTATTTGAAACGGAAACAAAATTCACTTTTTGGCCTGAGAATTATGGCTCCATCTATATCTCAAGTAGGGCCTCAAGAGACTCTCATCAATACTGTGATCTCAGAAGTGGTATGATGTGCAATAGAAATATGCAGCCAATGAGAAGGATTGAAACCAGTGGGGTGGGATTCCATTTTTTTTTACTACCGGTTCTGTACGCATGGCTTGATGGGTGCAGCTATGCGGTCATCTGACTTGGTGGGCTGCCGCACCATCCCACGCCCCATTTTTTGCCTAGAAAGCCACCCTGAAGCCTCCTGGCAGCCAAATAGGGGCATGG
>JANHGC010007838.1:15511-27098 GCA_027560395.1 Boaedon fuliginosus
GGAGGGCCCGCCGGGTGCGAGGGAGGGATATGGAAGGGGGGGGGAAGGTCTTCTGCTGGGTCACCTCACTCTGGCAAGCTTGTAAGGTCTCCAGCCCGCTTGGTGTGCTGCCTGGCCTGGATGCGTGTGAATGGTCACCTGCCTCCCTCCTGCCTCCCCTTCAGTCTCCTAGGAGGGGCTTGGAGGACGGATGCTGGTCTTGTGTGCTGAGAACGGGGGAGGGGGGCGTTGTGAGACAGCACCGTCCCCACGGTTGCTCTTGTGCGGTGGCTGCCCTCACGTGCCCCTAGGCTGGATCACCCTCGACCCCTAAGCTTTCGGACTCCCGGTCTGCTGGACGCTCCGCTGTGTGGTGGCGGCGCACTGCGCATGGTGGAGGTGTGCTCTTGTGGCTCGTTGGTCGTGGGTTTGCTTGTCTCTGGTGCCCATCCGTCCGTTGGTGCTTCCATCCTCTTTCTCAGTACGTGGGTCTACCTGCTTCCTTGCCTGCTGCCCCTTGCCCCCACCCCAAAGACTGGCCCTCCCATCTGCTCTTGTGATCTTTCTCTCTCTCCCCCTCCCCTCCTCTCTGCCCCCTCCCCGTAGAAAGCAGCGGAGCAGCTGAAGGAGGCAGAGCGGAAGCGCTTGGCAGAGGTGGAGGCCCAGCTGCAGAAGCAGAGGCAGCTGGCCGAGGCCCACGCCAAGGCCAAGGCTCAGGCTGAGGAGGAGGCCAGGGAGCTGCAGCAGCGCATGCAGGAGGAGGTCAGCCGGCGGCAACTGGCAGCCGTGGACGCCGAGCAGCAGAAGCAGAACATCCAGGAGGAGCTGCTGCAGATGAAGCTCAGCTCCGACAGGCAGATCGTGACCAAGCAGAAGCTGATCGAGGAGGTGGAGATCAGCCGCAGGAAAGTGGAAGAGGAGATCCATATCATTCGCTTGCAGCTGGAGGCCACGCAGAAGCAGAAGGCCGGGGCGGAAGGCGAGCTGCAGGCCCTGAGGGCCCGGGCGGAGGAAGCCGAGCGCCAGAAGAAAGTCGCCCAGGAGGAGGCTGAGCGCCTGCGCAGGCAGGTCAAGGACGAGGCCCAAAAGAAGCGGCAGGCAGAGGAGCAGCTGCAGGAGAAGGTGCAGGCAGAGCAGCGGGCAGCGCAGGAGAAGCAGAAGGCCCTGGAGGACCTGCAGCAGCTCCGTGCGCAGGCCGAGGAGGCCGAGCGCCGGATGAAGCAGGCGGAGCTGGAGAAAGAACGGCAGATCCAAGTCGCGCAGGAGGCAGCCCAGAAGAGTGCTGCGGCAGACCTGCAGAGCCGGCGCCTCTCCTTTGCTGAGAAGACGGCCCAGCTGGAGCTGACCCTGAAGCAGGAGCACGTCACCCTCACCTACCTCCAGGAGGAGGCCGAGCGCCTGAGGACACAGCAGCTGGAAGCCGAGCGGGCCAAGGAGGAGGCCGAGAAGGAGCTGGAAAAGTGGCAGCAGAAGGCCAACGAGGCCCTCCGGCTGCGGCTGCAAGCGGAGGAGGTAGCCCACAAGAAGTCCCTGGCCCAGGAGGAGGCAGAGAAGCAGAAGGAGGACGCCGAGCGTGAAACCCGGAAACGGACCAAGGCAGAGGAGTCAGCCCTGCGCCAGAAGGAGCTGGCCGAGGAGGAGCTGGAGAAGCAGCGCACGCTGGCCGAGGGCACAGCCCAGCAGAAGTTCCTGGCTGAGCAGGAACTGATCCGCCTGAAATCAGAGATGGAGAACCGGGAGCAGCAGCGGCTACTGCTGGAGGAAGAGCTCTTCCGCCTCAAGAGTGAGATCAGCGAGGCCGTCCAGAAGCGTAAGGAGCTGGAGGACGAGCTGGCCAAACTGCGGGCCGAAATGGAGCTCCTGCTGAAAAGCAAGGCCAGGACCGAGGAGGAGTCGCGCTCCGCCAGCGAGAAGTCCAAGCAGATTTTGGAGGAAGAAGCTGCCAAGCTGCGGGAGCTGGCGGAGGAGGCGAGTCGCCTGCGCGGCCTCTCTGAGGAAGCCAAGAGGCAGCGGCAGCTGGCCGAGGAGGAGGCTGCTCAGCAGAGAGCGGAGGCTGAGCGGATCCTCAAAGAGAAACTGGCCGCCATCAACGAGGCGTCACGCCTCAAGGCGGAAGCGGAGATTTCCCTGAAGGAGAAAGAGGCCGAGAACGAGCGGCTGAGGCGGCTAGCGGAGGACGAGTCTTACCAGCGGAGGATCCTGGAGGAGCAGGCAGCCCAGCACAAGCACGACATAGAGGAGAAGATTGCGCAGCTGAAGAAGTCCTCCGAGAGTGAGCTAGAGAGGCAGAAGACCGTCGTCAACGAAACCCTAAAGCAGCGGCGCATCGTTGAGGAGGAAATTCGCATCCTCAAGATCAACTTTGAGAAAGCCTCGGTGGGCAAGACAGACCTGGAACTGGAGCTCAGCAAGATCAGGCAGAGCGCAGAGGAGATCCAGCGGAGCAAAGAGCTAGCGGAGCGAGAGGGTGAGAAGCTACGCCAGGTGGCCCTGGAAGAGGAGAACCGCCGCAAAGAGGCCGAGGCGAAGCTCCAGAAGACGCTGGCTGCCGAGCAGGACGCTGCCAGGCAGCGCAAAGCCGCGCTGGAGGAGGTAGAGCGCCTGAAGGCCAAGGTGGAGGAAGCCAAGAAGCAGAAGGAGGTGGCGGAAAGCCAGTCAGAGAAGCAGGTCCTGCTGGCCCAGGAGGCGGCGCAGAAGAAGATCGCGGCCGAAGAGGCTGCTCACCTGGCCGTGGTGCGCCAGAAGGAACAGGAGTTGCTGCAGACCAGGCAGCAGGAGCAGTCCATCCTGGACAGGCTGAAGGGGGAGGCCGAGAAAGCCAAGAGAGCAGCCGAGGAAGCAGAGTTTGCCCGCCTCAAGGCAGAGCAAGAGGCCACCTCGTCCCGGCAACTGGTGGACGAGGCCGAGCGCATGAAGCAGCGAGCTGAGGAGGAGGCCCTCGTCAAAGCCAGGGCCCAGGAGGATGCGGAGAAGCTGCGCAAGGAGGCCGAGCTGGAGGCAGCCAGGCGAGCCCAGGCAGAACAGGCGGCCCTCAAGCAGAAGCAGGCGGCCGACATGGAGATGGAGCGGCACAAAAAGTTTGCAGAGCAGACCCTGCGGCAAAAGGCCCAGGTGGAGCAGGAGCTGACCAAGGTCAAGCTGCGGCTGGAGGAGACGGACCACCAGAAGAGCCTCTTGGAGGAGGAGCAGCAGCGGCTGAAGGAGGAGGTGACCGACGCCATGAAGCAGAAGGTCCAAGTGGAGGAGGAGCTGTTCAAGGTGAAGGTCCAAATGGAGGAGCTGATCAAGTTGAAAATCCGCATCGAGGAGGAGAACAAGTTGCTCATCATGAAGGACAAGGACAACGTGCAGAAGGTCCTCGCTGAGGAAGCCGAGAAGATGAAGCAGGTGGCGGAGGAAGCTGCCCGGCTGAGCGTGGAAGCCCAGGAGGCCGCCCGCATGCGCAAGCTGGCAGAGGAGGACCTGGCCCAGCAGCGGACGCTGGCGGAAAAGATCCTGAGGGAGAAGATGCAGGCCATCCAGGAAGCCACCCAGCTGAAGGCTGAAGCCGAGGTGCTGCAGAAGCAGAAGGACCTGGCTCAGGAGCATGCCCGGAAACTGCAGGAGGACAAGGAGCAGATCCGGCTGCGGCTGGAGGAGGAGACGGAGGGCTTCCAGAAGACGCTGGAGGCCGAGCGCAAGCGGCAGCTGCAGATCACTGCCGAGGCCGAGCGGCTCAAGCTGCAAGTCACAGAGCTGAGCCTGTCCCAGGCGACGGCGGAGGAAGAGGCCAGGCGGTTCAGGAAGCAGGCGGAAGAGGCCAGCGGGAAGCTGCACCAGATGGAGCTGTCCACTCAGGAGAAGGCGACCCAGCTGCAGAGCCTGGAGATCCAGAGGCAGCAAAGCGACCAAGACGCCCACCGGCTGAGGAAGGCCATTGCGGAGCTGGAGATGGAGAAAGAGAAGCTGAAGCGGGAAGCCCAGCTGCTGCAGCAGAAGGCCGAAGAGGTACCTGCTCTGGTGGTGGCTCCCCACATACCCCCCGCCCGCCCCCCAGGTTGAGCAATGCCCATCGGCCCCGGCCAGTCGATTAGTCCACAGCCCCCTGGGTGAGGAGGCTTCAGGCACGAGGGGGGGGGAGGGAAGGGTGCCACTCCACGGGGTGGGAACGGTAACCGTGCAGATGCAGTGGACCATGCCCCCACCACTGCCAAACAAGTGCCTGCCCTACTGCAGGACCCAGGCTGTGTGTGTGTGTGTGTGTGTGTGTGTGTGTGTGTGTGTGTGAGCATCGACCGGTCCCACTCAATGGCCTTGGGGGGGAGGAGGAGGAGGAGGAGGAGCGGTTCTTGCTTCCCTGGTAGAGTTCAGAAGACGTCCCCTGCTGCTTGTTGATGACCCAGGGTCCTCGGCTTGTTAGATGGCTGTCGTGGTAAGTTGTACTTTAGGAAGTGGCTGGTTGTGTCACCTCAGAGCTGAGATGGCCCATCATTTCTGCGGGGAATCCTCTTTGCGTCAAGAAAGCAAAGGAGACCATTAGGTGAATGGATTTTGTGTCCTCTTGAAGTAGAGAGTGCAAACTACAGAGGCTAATCTGGGGTCTCCCTGTTCCAACCACGGCTTCTCCCCGTTTCTGTCAAGGCCTGCTTGAATTGTGACAGAAGTGGGAATGGCAGCTGAGAAGAGGGAGGGGGGAAGGCAGCTGAGGGGGTGGCCTGTTGCCCCATGGACAGGCAATGCCCGCCTGGGATTGGTCTGGCAAGGAGGCTCCCATGGGACCTTTGGGGAGGGTTCCTTGGGGAGGGCTTCCAAAGATCCCTGCCACAAGCGGTGCCCACCCCCCACCCCCCGGGCAGAAAGAGCAGGGCTCCCTTTCAAGGGTCGGGGGCAGCAGCTGGCCCAGTAAGGGTGGGCATGCAAAGACACGAGAGGGGCTTCTTGCTCTGAGGCTTCAAACGGAAGGGGCCCCGTGCGGAGCAAGTCGCCAAACCCACTCCTCATTTCACCAGTTTTCTCCTCTGGGAAAGCTCCTTCCGGACTCAGTCCACAGAGAGTCCCCCTAGGACCAGAGGAACAGGGCAGCGTTTCATAAAACGAGAGGGGAACGGCCCCATCCCCCGGTCTTCTGCTTCCCTGACGTTGGTATGACGGGTAGCTCTTCCCTGGTGACGTCTTTCCTTCCGTGGTGGCCCAGCAGGATGCCAGTGGTGCCACCGCCTTTTAGATGACTCCCCCCCCCTTCCTCCTCCTTTGCCACCTGGCTGACCTGGCACTTTGTTTTCTCCCCAATCCAGGTGCAGACGGCTCAGAAGGAGCAGCTCCGCCAGGAGACGCAGTTGCTTCAGCAGACCTTCCTGTCGGAGAAGGACGTCCTGCTGCAGAAGGAGCGATTTGTGGAGGAGGAAAAGGCCAAGCTGGAGAGCCTCTTCCAGGAGGAGGTCAAGAAAGCTCAGAGCCTGAAGGCCGAGCAGGAACATCAGCAGAAGCAGTTGGAGCAGGAGAAGGAGCGGCTGGAAGCCACCCTCAGGGACGCCCGGGAGAAGCAGGCTGAGGCGGAGAAGAGTGTCCGTCGCAAGCAGGAGGAGCTTCAGCAGTTGGAGAAGCAGCGTGAGCACCAGGAGAAGCTTCTAGCTGAGGAAAACCAAAAGCTCCGGGAGAAACTGAGGCAGCTGCAGGACGAGCAACAGGCTGCTCTTGCCCAGACCCGAGAAATCATGATCCAGACCGATGACCTTCCTCAGGAGGTGGCCGTGACCGCAGTAACGGCTCTGCCTAACGGCCAAGACGTGCTTGAAAATGGGGAACCCGAGTTGGCGTTCGAAGGCATCCGACAGAAGGTTCCTGCCAAGAAGCTGGCAGAGGCCGGCATCCTGAGCCCAGAAACCTGGGAGAATCTGGTGCACGGGAGAGTGTCCGTGCAGGAGCTGTCCCAGATGCAGGAGATCAGGAAGTACCTGCAAGGCAGCAGCAGCAGCATCGCGGGGCTCCTGATCCAGCCCACCAATGAGAAGATGAGCATCTACCAGGCCATGAAGCAGCAGATCCTCAGCCCGGGCACTGCCCTCATCCTGCTGGAAGCGCAGGCAGCTTCCGGCTTCATGATAGACCCCCTGCGGAACAAGAGGATCTCCGTCAGTGAGGCAGTAAAGGAAGGCGTGGTTGGGCCTGAGCTGCACAACAAGTTGCTGTCTGCCGAGAGGGCGGTGACTGGGTACAAGGATCCCTACACGGGTGAAAAGATCTCCCTCTTCCAGGCAATGACCAAAGACCTCATCGTTAAAGACCACGGGATTCGGCTCTTGGAGGCCCAGATTGCCACCGGCGGCATCATCGACCCTGTCCACAGCCACCGCCTACCTGTGGACATCGCATTCAAGCGAGGCTATTTTGATCAGGAGATGCAACGGGTCCTCTCAGACCCCACAGATGACACCAAGGGCTTCTTTGACCCCAATACCCAGGAGAACCTGACTTACCTGCAGCTGACGGAAAGGTGCGTGACTGACCCCGAGACCGGGCTAATCTTCCTGCCGCTGACAGACAAAGCAGCCAGAGGACAGGAGCTGGTCTGTACCGATCAAGAGGCCAAGGACGTCTTCAGGAAAGCCACCGTCTCCCCTCCCTTTGGCAGATTCCGGGGAAAGACCGTCACCATCTGGGAGATCATCAACTCCGAGTATTTCACCGAGGAGCAGAAGCGGGAGCTCCTGCGTCAGTACAAGACTGGGAAGATCACTGTGGAGAAGATAATTAAGATCATAATTACTGTTGTCGAAGAGAGTGAGACGAAAAGCCAGCTCTGCTTTGCAGGACTCCGGGCTGCAGTGCCGGCGGCTGAGTTGCTGGAGAGCAGAATCCTCAACCAAGAACTCTACGATCAGCTGCACCAAGGCAAGAAGACCGTGAAGGAGGTCGCCAATGTGGATGCCATAAAAAGGTACCTGGAAGGTACTGGCGCCATTGCGGGCATCTTGGTAGAGTCAACGGGCCAAAAGTTACTCCTTGCAGATGCAATGAAAAGAAACCTGTTGAAACCCGAGGCGGCCCTGATCCTTCTAGAGGCCCAGGCTGGAACTGGGCACGTCATCAACCCAGTGAGGAACGAGAAGCTTCCTGTGGACGAAGCAGTCCGAGCAGGAATGGTGGGGCCTGAGCTTCACGAGAAGCTGCTCTCTGCAGAGAGGGCTGTAATCGGCTATAAGGATCCCTACATGGGGCAGGTGGTCTCCGTTTTCCAAGCGCTGAAGAAAGATCTCGTTCCTAAGGACATGGGGCTCCGGCTCTTAGATGCTCAGCTTGCCACCGGAGGCATCATTGATCCTGTGCACAGCCATCGCCTCCCTCTTGAAGTTGCCTGCCAGCGGGGCTATTTCAGCAAAGAAATGAACGAGGCCTTGTCTGATCCGGCCGACGAGGTCAAGCTGTACTACGACCCCAATGCCCAAGAAAACCTCACTTACGCTCAGCTGCTGGGGAGGTGCCAAGTGGATAAGCAGACGGGCCTCCACCTGCTCTGCCTTTCGGACGAGGCCATACGGCGTCATCAGGAGGAGCTCTACTCGGACAGTGCCCTCAAAGAATCCTTTGAGAAGGCCACTGTTGAAGTGCCTGCCGGCAGCCAAAAGGGCAAGACGGTGACCATCTGGGAGCTGATCCACTCAGAATATCTGACGGAAGAGCAGAGGAGAGAGCTGATCCGCCAGTTCAAGACGGGCAAAGTCACCATTGAGAAGGTCATTAAGATAATTATCACAATTGTTGAAGAGACCGAGGCCAAGAAACAAGAAAAATTGACCTTCGGTGGCCTGCGAGCGCCAGTGCCTGCTAGCGAACTGCTTGAGTCCAAGGTCATCAGCAAGCAGCAATATGAACAGCTCAAGTCAGGAAAGAAGGCCGTCAAGGACATCGCCGAAGTGGATGCAGTGAAGAGATACCTGAAAGGGAGGGACTGCATTGCCGGGATCTATGTCAAAAAAAGCAAGGAGAAGCTGAACATCTACCAGGCGCTGAGGAAGAATCTGCTCCTGCCCAGCACCGCAATTGTCCTCCTGGAGGCGCAGGCGGCCACCGGGTTTATGGTGGACCCAATAAGGAACCAGAGGTTGCACGTCAACGAAGCCGTGAAGGCTGGCCTTGTGGGACCAGAGCTCCATGAAAAGCTTCTCTCGGCTGAGAAGGCCGTCACCGGCTACAGAGACCCCTATTCTGGGAACACCATCTCCCTCTTTGAGGCTATGAAAAAGGGGCTGATTGTCCGGGAGCATGCTGTCCGCCTGCTGGAGGCCCAGATTGCCACAGGGGGCATTATAGACCCCGTGCACAGCCACCGTGTTCCTGTGGAGGTGGCCTACAAGCGAGGCTACTTCGATGAAGAGATCAATCAAACTCTCTCGGATCCCTCAGATGATACCCGTGGCTTCATTGACCCCAACACCCAGGAGAATCTTACCTACTTGCAGCTGAAAGAGAGGTGCATTGAGGACCCCGAGACTGGCCTTTGTCTCCTGCCTTTGAAGCAGCCTGAACGCCCAACGGTGGTGGAGAGAACTCAGGTGTACACTGAGGCAGAAACCAAGAAAATGTTTGAAGAAACCCAAATTGACATTCCAACAGGAGAGCTTGCCGGATCCTCCATGTCCCTCTGGGAAATTATGAACTCTGATCTGCTCCCTGAAGAGCAACGTAAAAAACTGATGGAAGAGTTCCGCTTAGGCAACCTGACGAAGGAACGCATGATCATCATCATCATTGAGATTATAGAGAAAACTGAGATCGTCCACCAGCAAGACATCACCTCCTATGACTACATTAGGCGCCGCATCACTGCCGAAGACCTCTACGAGGCCAGGATAATCTCTCTGGAGGTATTTAATGTGCTGAAGCAGGGCTCCAAGACCATCCGGGAGATTCTGGAGATAGAGACCACCTGGAAATACCTCTATGGCACTGGCTGTATTGCTGGCATCTACGTTCCCTCCAGCAAGCAGAAGCTCAGCATCTACCAGGCCCTCAAAAAGGGACTGATTAGCCCTGAAGTTGCTCGGTCCTTGTTGGACGCCCAGGCTGCCACTGGCTTCATTATCGACCCTATGAAGAACGACAGACTTACGGTAGATGAGGCAGTGAGGAAAGGGGTGGTGGGCCCAGAAATGCACGATCGGCTTCTGTCTGCTGAAAGAGCTGTGACAGGCTACCGAGATCCTTACAGCGAGCAGAAAATCTCTCTTTTCCAAGCCATGAAGAAGGACCTCATCCCGTCTGAAGAAGCCCTCCGATTGCTAGATGCCCAGTTGGCCACAGGAGGGATTATAGACCCGTACCTGGGCTTCCATTTGCCCTTAGAAGTGGCCTTCCAACGTGGCTACTTCAATCGGGAGACCTTTGACAGACTCTCTGAGCCCAGTGAGATCCGCAGCTACGTGGACCCCTCCACAGACGAGAAGCTCAGCTATGCTCAGATCCTCAAGCGATGTAAGAAGGATGAGAACACAGGCTGCCTCCTGCTCTCCCTCTGTGACACTCGGAAGCTGACCTTCAGGGGGCTGCGGAAACAGATCACAGTGGAGGAGTTGATACGATCAAAAGTCATGGATGAAGCCACTGCCCAGCAACTCCAAGAAGGCCTCACCTCCGTGGAGGAGGTCTCTAAGAAGCTGCAGCAGTTCTTGGAGGGCACCAGCTGTATCGCTGGAGTCTACATGGACTCAACTAAGGAAAGGCTGTCTGTTTATCAAGCCATGAAGAAAGGCATCCTCCGGCCAGGGACGGCTTTTGAACTGCTGGAGGCCCAGGCGGCCACCGGTTATGTCATTGACCCCATCAAGGGCCTCAAGCTGACGGTGGAGGAGGCAGTGCGCATGGGCATCGTAGGCCCAGAGTTCAAAGACAAGTTGGTTTCAGCTGAGCGGGCAGTGATAGGTTACAAGGACCCTTACTCGGGCAAGATAATATCCCTTTTCCAAGCCATGAAGAAAGGGCTGATCCTAAAAGATCATGGGATCCGTTTGCTAGAAGCTCAAATTGCTACAGGAGGCATTATTGATCCTGAGGAGAGCCATCGCTTGCCGGTTGAAGTGGCGTACAAGAGAGGCCTTTTTGACGAAGAAATGAATGAAATCCTGCTGGATCCAAGTGATGACACCAAGGGCTTTTTTGACCCAAACACTGAGGAGAACCTGACTTACCTACAGCTGATGGAAAGGTGCATCACTGACCCCGAGACTGGGCTGTGCCTCCTGCCGCTGAAAGAGAAGAAGAGGGAAAGGAAGACCTCCTCCAAGTCCTCTGTCCGCAAGCGCAGGGTGGTGATCGTGGACCCAGAGACCGGGAAGGAGATGTCGGTGTATGAAGCCTACCGCAAAGGCCTCATTGACCACCAGACCTACCTGGAGCTCTCGGAACAAGAGTGTGAATGGGAGGAAATCACCATCTCCTCCTCGGATGGGGTGGTCAAGTCCATGATCATTGACCGGAGGTCAGGACGGCAGTACGACATAGATGACGCCCTGGCCAAAGGCCTGATAGACCAGTCCGCCCTGGACCAGTATCGCTCAGGGACCCTGTCCATTACGGAGTTTGCGGATATGTTGTCTGGCAACGTAAGTGGATTCCGATCCAGGTCTTCCTCCGTGGGCTCCTCCTCTTCCTATTCCGTGAGTCCTGCTCATGCCAGACCCCAGTTGACCTCTTGGAGCGATCCCACTGAAGAGACCGGCCCGATTGCTGGCATCTTGGACACAGATACCCTGGAAAAAGTATCCATTACGGAAGCCATGCGCCGCAATCTGGTGGATAACATTACAGGCCAGAGGCTGCTGGAGGCCCAGGCGTGCACAGGTGGGATCATCGACCCGGGTTCAGGAGAGAAGTTCCCTGTTGCTGATGCTGTTAATAAGGGCCTGGTGGACAAGATCATGGTAGACAGAATCAACCTTGCTCAAAAGGCTTTCTATGGCTTTGAGGATCCAAGGACCAAGACCAAGATGTCTGCTGCCCAAGCCTTAAAGAAGGGCTGGCTGTACTACGAGGCCGGCCAGCGGTTCCTGGAAGTCCAGTACCTGACCGGTGGGCTGATTGAGCCAGAGATGCCTGGACGGGTCTCGCTCGATGAGGCCTTGCAGAAGAACACCGTCGATGCACGCACTGCCCAGAAACTTCGGGACGTCAACACTTACTCCAAATACTTGACCTGTCCCAAAACCAAGCTGAAGATCTCCTACAAGGACGCCATGGATAGGAGCATGATGGAAGAAGGGACGGGCCTCCGTCTCCTGGAAGCCTCCTCGCAATCCAGTAAAGGCTATTACAGTCCTTACAACGTCAGCGGCTCCGGTTCCACCTCCGGCTCGCGGTCGGGTTCCCGAACGGGTTCCCGACCAGGCTCCAGGCGAGGAAGTTTTGATGCCACCGGCTCCGGCTTCTCCGTCTCCTTCTCTTCCTCCTCCTACAGTTCCTCAAATTATGGCCGCAGATACGCACCAGGCCCCAGCAGCAGCGGCAGCGCAGATGCGGCTGACCTCCGTGGCAGCCTGGCCTATCCAGAGGGGAGCTGTGGGTGGACAGGAAACGGTCCCCCTCTTGAACTGCCTGGGAAACAGCTGCCTGTGGCCTGAAGGGCCCTCCCCGCCCC
>JANHGC010007845.1:12691-36440 GCA_027560395.1 Boaedon fuliginosus
CTCGATTAGATTACTCTAATGTGTTCTACGTGGGGCTACCCTTGAAGAGCACTCAGAGGCTTCAACTGGTCCAGAATGCAGCTGCATGAGTGATTAAGGGTATACCTCGGTGAACCCATATAGCACTGTCTTCCACGAGCTGCACTGGCTTCCAGTGGTCTTCCGGGTGCAATTTAAGGTGCTAGTGACAACTTTTAAATCCCTTCATGGCTTAGGAGCGGGGTACCTTAGAGACCGCCTTCTGCTACCTCATGCCTCCTAGAGCCCAGTTAGATCCCACAAAGTCGGCCTGTTACAGGTCCCATCAGCTAAACAATGTTGACTGGTGGGCTAAGGCCTTCCCTGTGGCGGCAGCGGCCTTCTGGAACCAACTATCCATGGAGATCAGAACCATCCCTAATCTGTTGGCCTTCCGCAGAGCCACTAAGACCTGGCTCTGTCAGCGGGCTTGGAACTGATGGCCCCTCCTGGAAGAATGATTATTGGATGCTGTGTGACTGTGTTTTGAACTTTTTAAATATTTTGTATTATGTGTTTTAATGATTATTTTATTGTATTTTAAATTGCTGTGAGCCGTCTTGAGTTCCCCTTACCCAGGGAAGAGAGGCGGGGTATAAATCAAATCAAATCAAATAAATAAATAAATAAAAGGCTTCATTGGATTAGAGATATATTCACACAACATATTAAGCTTGGTTAACTTTGGGCTCTTGGTTAACTTTGGTCAGGAGTTTTTGCTGGATATCTGACCCCTAGCTTACTGCTTTATGTGTGATTTGACAATACTGCCTAAAAGGTAGCTTGCAATTAATAAATTGACAATACTTGACAGAAGAAGGGAAAGAGTAATAGGAGGTTTATATGAGCAAATGCAGTACCAATGTCTGTATATTAATAACTTGCTACAGTACTGCTAAATCTCTGACATGAAGACTTGGCACCAATGCATCAGAGATCACAACTAGAAGAGATCAAGATGTCAAGATTCAAGCATTAGCTTTATGACAGGCAATGTTATATAATATTATTATTATTATTATTATTATTATTATTATTATTATTATTATTATTATTATTATTATTATTTATTGGATTTGTACCCCGCATCTCTTCACCCAAGGGGAACTCGAGGCGGCAATAAATGGTGTCCTTATCTTTAAAAAAAAGTTTGTGAAGGAGAAAAATTACCAAGGGAAAAACAAATCAATCTGACATAAATATCTGTGAAGATTTTAGGGGAAAACTTAAGAAAAATTATCTATAGATATCATTAATAATTCATCTTGAATTTTCCAAAACCAAGTCTTATCAGACTAATCTTATCCCATGCTTTGATCAGGTAACTTGAGTAGTAGTGTCTGTGGTACTCTCTGAGCTTGTCTTCTTGCAGATGTTTCGTTACCCAGACAGGTAACACATTCAGTGCTCTGAACCTCAGTGCTCTGCTCAATACTGAAAATGTTACAGAGCTAGGTAATGAATTGTCTGTAAGAAAACAACCAAACTCAGAAGGCACCTATGGCTCCACAGTTCAACCCTGAACTATATATATTGTCTTCTATTGGTAAGTTGAGTAGATTGTGAGAACACTGTAAGTGTAGTATGTTTAAGTTCAAAGCACACATTACAATTAGGAAAGCAAGTTAAATATGGGTGGGTTAGAGTGCGCTGGCTCAGTGGATAAGACCCTGAGCTTGTTGATCAGAAGGTCAGTAGTTCAGTGGTTCGAATCCCTAGCACCACGTAACGGACTGAGCTCCCGTTACTTGTCCCAGCTTCTGCCAACCTAGCAGTTCGAAAGCACATAAAAAATGTAAGTAGAAAAATAGGGACCACTTTGGAGGGTTAACAGTGTTCTGTGCACCTTTAGTGGCCAAATGACCATGGCGACATCTTCGGACAGCGCTGGCTCTTTGGCTTAGAAATGGAGATGAGCACCACCTCCTAGTGCCAGAAACAACTAGTACGCATGTGTGTGGGAACCTTTACCTTCACCTTTAGAGTGCTGTTGGGCGAATCTCTAGCTGAGCTATACACTTTGCTGAAGGAGTATTTATCCATGGTTTCTTATCGCACTGGAGATATCAAATGGAGAAGACTGTTTGGTCCTGGGCCCTATTATTAACATCTTTTTTAATGATTTAAGTGAAAAGGTAATGTGAATACTCATTATATTTATGGAAGATACAAAATTGGGTAGGTAGACAGAAGGAAAATACAAAAAAATAGCCTTAAGTTAGAAAAGTGGACTGAAATAACAGAATGAATTTTAAGAAAAAAGAGCTTTAAAAATTATTATTTCATTTAGGAAACGGAAAATCAAATACTTACAGAATGGAGGATATAGAGAGTATCTGTGTATGCATGTCTATGTATGTATTTTTAGAGCAAAGAGGTCTGCCTTTCAAAAATGCACACAGACATTTCCCGCTGCAAAGAGATAAAGAAATTCCTTCTTTGGTGACTTCAAGAAGTAATCTAGATTCTGGTAGCCCTAATCATAAACTAGTCATAAATCAGCAGGGTGTGTGGTGCTAAAAAGGCAAATGTAACCTTAGATTTCTAAAAAGTTAAAATTTCCAAATCACAGAGAATTAATAGTTCCATTTTATCTTGCATACACTATCAGATATCACCTTAAGTAAAGAGATTGGAGCATCCCATTTTAAGAAGGATCCAAGAAACCAAGTTAGTTCAGAGAATGGCAAAAAAGTTGGACATTAGAAAAGGCTAAGAAAAATTAAGAGAATTTGGGATTTTTAGACTTCAGAAAAAGAATATGACAGAATTCTTTAAGTATCTGAATAGGTGGTGAAGATCAGTTTTATTATGCTTCAGACTACTGAATATGGAATGGGGGGATATAAATGATGGTTGATTACAACTGAATGGTAAATAAAACTTAAGAAAAAATAAATAAATAAATAAATAAACATTAGTTCAGCAACAGAATCAATTCTTGAGGGAAAAGATGAGCTTCTCTTCATCAGATACTCAAGCAGAGATGGTTAGCTATCTCTTAGCTTCTTCCAACTCTATGACTAAATATCCCTTAATTCAGTTAAAGCTAGTAAACCATCCTCAAATGTATTGTTCCGGAAACCTTTTAGAAAAACAACTGGGCTAAACACAAGAAGTGGGTGGAGATAATACAGGTTAATGTGCTAGTATAAATATTATATTTGGGGAAAAGATAGATGGGCAAATGCTATAATATAAGAGAGTTGAATGAAAACTAGCAAGGCCTTATAGAATAGGCAGTTTAGTTTGAAACAATTTGATATATCTAAAAATGCAAATGTCCATGTACACTAATAGCTATTTATAGTTACTGCTTTCTTTATTACCCAGGATTAGCAGCAAATGTTATTCTTCACACTAAAAGAATTTTTCCAGCCAATGCCAAATTCTATAACTATTACAGATGATGCCTTAGGAACTATTACAAAATATTATTACTCGCATCAGAATAATGAACGAAGTAAAAATCCTAACCAAACAGAATCAAGCTGTCATAAATTGTATTTCATGTGATTTCAAGAAAAATACAGTGCTGAGGTTTTCAAGAACAGCCAGTTAAGCAAATTTCGGAACCTCCCAACATTCAAATGTGTGTATAACTGATTTAAATACAAAATAATTCCAAAAGGTTGACTATTTAAAGGGAAAACAATTGTTCTTATGCAAATAGGCATAAACAGACCCTAAGATCTGAATCTCTAAAGCGATAATCTTATTCTCCTACTTGTTATCCATTTTACCCTTTGAGCTTTTAATGGGATAAAATGGAATAAAATACTGAAGAGATAGAAAAGCTGCACAACAGGCTATGTGAATCAGTTTAACTTTACAAATTACTACTAGGAACAGCCAACATGAAAGAGGTTTTTTTTCCTGATGTCATACAACTGGCCATAAGGAGTGAGATAATATCTCATGTTCCAGTTCTATTCCAAACCATTTTAAGCAAACCAAACACTATGTCTGATTAAATATCCAGATGCAAACAAAATCAGACTGCAGTGTATTATTCAGTCATTTTAATATTTCAAACTGAGGAACACAGTGAAATTCCGCTATAAGTTTCAAAGCACGTTTTATTTAAAAAAATCAAAAACAATTGAAAGTATTCATAAGCTGTAGCAACATGTTTATTTAAAAAAATAAGACACATGTACAGACACACATTATACTAAGTGTTGTGCTTAAGACTTCATTATCTTTGGAGAGTTTAGATGTCTTTTTATGGAGAAATTTAAAAAGAGATCAAAGTTAATTCTTGTTCCTAAAAAGTATTTGGATGACATAGGATGACATGAACAATCTGTCATGGGAAGATATATATTTCTGTACATATTTGGAATTTTTGCTATAGAAGTATACACATGGAATGTACTATGTGTATATTATTTTGCAAGTAACTTATTCTTAAAAACATTTCCAGCATAAAAATATAATTTACTGTATCTATCCTAGAAAATCTGATTCTACAAATCTTTCAGTTTAAATAGCAAGGAAAAATATAAGCAGTGTATTGCATAACACATTCATGGTTACCTTAATGGTTTCTAAAAAAAATAATCCTGGGTTCACCCAACAAACTGCACAAAAGCCTGTGCAGGTAGAGTTTACCCATCATTCTAGGTTAAAATGTGGTTGAGCAGCTTGTGGGTCAGTATCATGCACACATAGCCACTAAGTCACAGGGTGTGGAATCTGTTACCAAAGAGGAGGTTCTGAATTAAGTAACACCAATCAATATGAGTTTAGGAAAGTGCAAGTGATAAACAGATAGCAAAGTCTGCTAGCACCCCACATTGTTGCCATGTTATTTCAGTCCAAGAGTAACAATAAAAATTGATTAAGGGTTTCAAGATGATTTTACTTTGAACGTGTAAAAGCAATATATTAAAATGGTCATTAATAAGGATATTTATACAATATACATTTTCATAAAGAAGTCAGCACACACAATTCTTACAGTTTCCAGAGCTGATAGCTATTTTAGTGTATTGGGGAGGGAGGCAGGGAGACGGGAGAGTGAGAATTAAAACCTTTATAAAGTGGTTTTCAGTCTACAAAAAAAAATGCCATAATTTTTTTAGTCTTTACAGCGCAGCTGAATCTTGATTGACAACTCTGATAAGACCCCAAAAGTATCCTTCTCATTGCAGGCAGAAGACAAACACAAAATTCCTGTTTTGCCCAGTGACATCCATTGCATTCCTGACAAAGGAGTGATTTGAACTGAGGGCTTCCTTATGTGGAGCTTGCCTCTTCAGAGATATATTATCTTGCCCTTTAAAAATGAATCCAGATTTGAGGTTGGAGGAGGGGAGCACCATTGTTCATTTGAAGTCCACCAATGAATCCATCCTGTCTCTGACTCAGTAAATGGAGAACCATTTTCACCCCCCCCTTTTGAGAGTCATTATGGAGACTGCATACCAATTTGCAAGGAAGGTATATCTCAAGTAAGGCAACTTTACAAAGATTTATCAGACAAATCCATTTGGTCCTTAAAGCACACCTGGTCAACTCGAAAAATGAGACGAGTCTCTCCATAACAACTAATTTAAATGAATTATTAAGCCAGGCTTTTTTTGGGGGGGGGGAGACAGCGGCGATAAGCAGGTAAGCATTGTTACCTGTACGGTATTTTTACATAGCAATTAAACAGAGAAAGGTTTCTTTCCAACGTGGTGTAAGGTGATTTATTATCAGTATTTGCAACTGTTCCAAACTGAAAAGTGGTCGTAGGCATTTTAGACTATTGGACGGGGGATGGGTGGGCGAGTATTATACACTATCCTAAGGGGAGGGGGACATTTAAGGAATCAAACTAATAGTTTTATTCCTACTGAAACTGTGACTCCCCCGCCCCACCGGGAAATCTAACCCCGAGGTTAAAATAGGCTCTCTCTAAACCATAATCGATTGTCCTAGAAGGAAGAATAGCCGGTTCGGCGCTTAAATTCACACCTGGATGACCGAAGGAGCAGGAAGACAAACCTGGACGTATCGTCGCCACGCCATGCCGGCAAACCGACACCGAATAACAGTTTACCTTAAGCCTAAGGAAACCCCAAGGATTTCCGAGCTAATCCGGCGAAAACGCGCCGGCACTCACAGGCGAGCTCTTTCTGCGCTGGATTTAACGACGCGCGCTCCGAACAGGGCGTTCCAGCTGTCCTTTCCCGGCTTTCAGGAACTCTCGGGCTTCGGAGCGCGGATTCTCCGCTCCGGGGTCGACTTTTTTCAACTCGAGTCCTCCCAGCCGCTCCGTCTGACGCGGTCGCCCCAGATAGCGATCCCTTGCCAGAAACTTTGGGAACCCAACGGGAAGCGCGAGCTAGGCAGGCGCGCAAAACCTCGCGCCAAAAGGTCTCCACCACCACCCCGAAACGAGAGATTTTAAGACTCAGCCGAGTCTTTAGAGCGAGAAGGAAACTCCTACCTGGCTGGTCGGCTGGGTGGCTGAGCCAGGGCGCGCGCCCTCCAGGTGGTAGGCGAAGAGGCGCTGCCAAAGAGGGCTGAGGCAAAGGGAGGAAAACGATACCCCCCACTCTTCTTCTTCTTCTTCCTCCTCCTTCTCCTCCTCTCAGGCGAGGCGAGCAGGCGTCCGGGTCAGGGCTCCACCACTTTCCAAGAGCGCGCTAATCGCCTCCGGCAGCTGGACGCGGCTTGCACCTGTGTCCCTGGAAGAGGCAAAAGGCTTCCGCTTCGCTTTCTTTCTCTCCCTTTCTCCGCCGAGTCAGAGCGGAAACAAGCTAAGGAGCCCAGTCCTCTTCTTCTTCTTCTCCGTCTCTCTCCCGGGCCACATCTCCGCGCTCCCTGTCTAGTGCCGGAATGTCCGAGCCGTCGTTGGGAACCGCATCCACCTCGGCCTCTCCGCCCCTTCAGCCGCACGCCAGGAGCAGGCACTTCCCAAACGCAACGCTCATTGGCCGGCCCGCTTGCTGACCTCACTCAAGCCGCTCGCGCCCGCCTAGTGGATTTTCCTCGGCGAGCTTTTTATCATAAGGGGCGCCCGCTAGTGCTGCCCGGTTCGCCCCAGGCGGCCGCTTCCCCCTCTTCCAGGCACACTCCCGGGTACGCTGAACAGCTTCCTTGGGTCTTCTCTTCCGCCGAGCACGGTGCTACAGATGACGAAAAAAGCGGGCAGCTGGCTGCTAATCCCCCCTGAGAACTGTTGGGCTGGGCAGGGTGAACATGTGACGTAAAACCGGTGACAGCCGTGGCATAATCGGAGGGGTGCAATATGGCAATTGCGGAGGCGCTTCCACACGACGTCCTTTCTGTCCCCAATCTGAGCGTAAATAATCCAAGACTGAGAACAGGCAATCAACACTGGCAATGAAATGTCCAGTTGACCAACCGAGGGTGCAAAGAACGTCACAGATGCCTTGCATTCAGCTGTCCCCGACCTTTATCCCCCCCCCACCGCCGCCACAGTCCATTCAGAAGAGAAAATAAATAACCAGGGCACCCCTCCCTCCTTGATGTGTAAAGTTTTGCTTCATTTACTTAGTGCGTATTTGTCTGACGGCAAAATAAAATCTGAACAGTAGTTCTGAGTGGAAGGTTTTGAATGAAAAGCCACCTGTCATCATGCATTGAAAAGACTCTTGTCCTAAAGTTGTGATGATGAAACAGGCACATGCCATCATTTTTTTTGGGTGATACTTTCCTCAGTAGTTGTGACCATGATTGCATGTGGTTGCAGTGGCTGGAAATAAAATTCTAAGCAATGCCTTTAGGATATAAACAGACAGTTGTGTTGATACGTTATCTTCTAGCCCTTGAGCCAGCAGAAAATAATGCTGGCATATAATTGCACTGCTGTGACTGTCAAGTCCAATTCTGCTTCAGCAATGAGGCTGGCGGGTGGTGCTGTCCTTACAGTTTTAATGTGAGATAAGTTACAGAAAATAGTTTTGGGGATTCTCCTGGTTTTGCTTACCTTCCAATCAAACATCACTTACTGGCAGGAAAAACGTCCAATTGGTCTCCTTAATGTGTGATGGAACTGGGTGGGCATAGGCCAGTGTTTGGGACAGAATTTAGTCAACCGTAAAGTTGCCCAATTGATATGCTTTTTCTAAACAAGACTCTAGTGGGTATTACTTAAGGCTCTACTGATGGTGTTACTTAGTTTGATAATAAAACATCTGCCAGAAAACCACCAAACTCAGAGAGCATCAAGTATTCCAGAGAAAGAATCCATGGGACCAAACTACTTGAAGAACCATCTCACCTCAATGGCATTAGTCTTCCCCATTCACTCTGGCTGAATGGATGTGCTGTGGACCCTGTTGGCCAAGGAATTTCAATTGATGGGATCCAAGGGGAAAAAAAGCCTTTTCTTCCCTGTGGCTCCTCGGACATCAGATTTGCCACCCTGGCCTTCTGAAAGGGTCTTAAAACCTGGCTCTGTTTAATAGTTTGGGGGGGTCCAGTGGGGTATTGTATGCTGGTTAATGGACTAAGAAAAAGTTCCCACCTCCACTCCATTTGTGTGTTGGTTGATTAAAGTTTTAACATTTTAATGTCTTTATTTTGTTATCTTGTTTTTATATATTAAGCTATCCAGAGTTGCTTGGCAGCAAGAACAGCAGCATATAAATTTAATACAAAAATGTTTATGTTTGTTTATGTTTATTGAATTTATACCCTGCCTTTCTTCCCCCAACAGAGGCGGAATAACAGCGTACAACATTCAATAAAATACAGAGAGGCAATAAGGTTATATAACGATGTAAAGGTTTAAAAAACATCAACCCTAAAACAACACACTTACTCTACTTCCATACAAGGGGAGATTATCAGCCCCAAGCTTGCTGGCAAAGCCAGGTCTTTATGGCCCAGCAGAAGGCTATCAGGTTAGGGACAGTCCGGACCTCCATGGGGAGCTGGTTCCAGAGGGCCAGTGCAGCAACAGAGAAGGCCTTTGTCCAAGGACCCGCCAGCTGACATTGTTTAGCTGACAGGACCTGGAGGAGGCCAACCCTGTGACATCTCATGGGGCGCTGGGAGATATGTAGTAGGAAAAGATGATCTCGAAGATAACCCAGTCCTAAACCATGGAGAGATTTAAAGGTCATTACTAACACCTTGAATTTCAGCCAGAAGGCTATTGGTAGCCAGTGCAGCTCATGGAGGAGAGGTGTTACACAGGTGTACCAAGGTACACCTTTAACCAGTCATGGGGCTGCATTCTGGACCAACTGAAGCCTCCAGGTGCTCTTCAAGGGTAGTCCCATGTAGAGCACATTGCAGTAATCTAACTTGGAGGTGATAGGGGCATGAGTGACTGTAAGAAGAGTCTCCTGGTCCAGGAAGGGGCACAATTGGTGCACCAGTCGAACCTGTGCAAATGTTCCCCTGGCCACAGCTGCCAAATGCTGTTCTAATCGCAGCTGAGGATCAAGGAGAACTCCAAATTGCACACCCTTTCTGAGGGGGTCAATCCCGCTCCCAGAGTTAGAGCTGGACAATCAACTGGGCCTTGCGGAGGGAACATCCACAACCATTAGGTCTTGTCAGGATTGAGCTTGAGCCTGTTGTTCCCCATCCAGATCCTCACAGCCTCCAGGCACCAGGACATCACCTTGATGATATCACTGGGCTGGCCAGGGGCAGAGATATATAGTTGGGTATCATTGGCATATTGATGATACCCTCCCCCAGTGGTTTCATGTAGATATTAAATAGGAGAGATGAGAGAACTGAACCCTGAGGCACCCCACACAGCAGGGGCCTTGGATCAGACCTCTGTCCTCATACTAATACCGATTGTGTACCACCCAAAAGATAGGAGGAGAACCACCGCAATATGGTGCCCCCCATTCCCAGTCCCCCAAGCTGCACCAGGAGGATATCATGGTTGATGGTATCGAAAGCCACTGAGAGGTCAAGAAGCACCAGGACAGAGGAAGAAACCCTGTCCCAGGCCCGCCAGAGATCATCTACCAGTGTGACCAATGTCGTCTTGATGCAGTAACTGGGCCTGAAAGTGGACTGAAGAGGATCTAGATAATCCGTTTCCTCAAGGCCCTTAGAAGCTGAAGTGCCACCACCTTCTCAACAACCTTCCCCAGGAAGGGAAGCTTGGAGACTGGACAAAAGTTCTTTAAGTCATCTGGGTCCAGGGAAGGCTTCTTGAGAAGGGGCCTCACCACCACTTCCTTCAAGGGAGGGGGGACATGCCCCTCTCTCATCAAAGCATTGATGAACCCCTGGGCCCAGCTGTGTGTCACCTCACAACTGGCAAAGATCAGCCAGAAAGGGCACAGGTTCAATCTTTATTTTATTTTATTTTTATTAGATTTATACCCCACCTCATTTCCCCAGTCAAGGAGACTAAACAGATGGAGGCACTCATCACCTCCATGGCCTTGTCCACATCATCAGGGTCAACAGGAGCAAAGATCCTGCCCAGCTGGAGTCCAGATCAGTCCAAATCTGAGCAATTTTATCCATCAGATACTGAGCAAATTCCTCAGCTCTACCCTGCAAGAGTTCCCCTGTCTCCCCCGGTTTGAGGAGGGAGTGGGTCACTCTAAACAAGGAGGCTGGGTGACAGTCTGCGGATGCAATAAAAGTGGGAAAATGAAGATGTTTTGCCACTCAAATTGCCACTAGATAAAGCACTTCTTAGGATAAGCCCTAATAAAGGCTCTTAACAGTGTTCAGTCGGATTCTGACTTACTGGCTCTCCAGCATCGCTCTAGACATCTCTTCTGGTGTGTCATCTACCGGAGCTCTTCAGAAAACCAGGACCTTTCAAGGATCTGTGCACAGTGAGAGGTCACAAAGGCACAACCCAGTCCAAGGCCCCCACCGCCACACTATTCCAGACAGTGACCAGAGCATTGGCTGAGTGTAGGCCAGGGAATCAGGAAATTCCCCAAGCTCCCTCAGAAATCCAGTTGGGTCCATTAGGTGCCTGGGGTGGGACCATTTAGTCAGTTCCGCCTCCCAGCAGCAGGGTGGGCGTCAGGAAATCCAAACTTAATAGGGAGTGATATGACCACTACAAGGGTTGAATGGCTAAATCCCCCAAATTCAGATCGTGACACCATTGCTCCAAGATAAATATTAAGTTGAGCATTGGTCCCCCTCTATGAGTTGGGCCCTGCACTACCTGGGTCAGGTCCATGGTTGTCATGGAGGCAATGAACTCCTGGGCTGCATCCAAGGTTTTGCCTGCATATAGCAGGTTGAAGTCCCCAAGCATCATCCCAAAGCACTGATGAGTCTGGGGAACCCAACCACCAACTCAGGTACCACTTCGAGCAGCACAGGCAGGACTGCTGTCATGCAGCTGGGAGGCAAGTATGTAAGCAGCAAGCCCACCTGAACCCCTAGGTCCAACCTCAAGAGGAGAGACTCACACCCAACAATCTCTGGAGCAATGTTCCTCCATGGATATAAGTCCTAACAGATAATAACAGCCATCCCTCCACCCCTGCCCTGAGGTTGCAGCTGGTGCAACACCTGAAAAATAAATATAATAAAATAATAATAAGATAAAATAAATAATAGATAAAATGATTAAAAGACAGTTTATGTTTTCAGACTTGCAAGATTCTGTTAAGATAGCATTATAATAAAGTAGAATTGGTTTATCTAGTCCTGTTTCCTCTCTGGTTTGCCATAGACTTAGAACATTTTCAAGACATCATTAGTTCCACATTCAGAAATAGCCCAATTGAAAAATCACAGGGTTGGAAGAGGCATTGAGAACAGCCTGGGTGTCTGTTGGTCTGTTGGTAGTTGGTAGTCTGTTGGTTGTTTCTGAGATATTTTTGATACATGGTAGTGTAATCATTTTCATGGCTTGTGTTGGTTGTGTAGTTGCCAACACTGACACAGCAAGTTACTGTATATAAAGAGGGAGCAAACTCCCAACTTACTAATGTTAGTACTAATCATGTTCCCTAATTGTGAAGTGAAACATCTGCAAGCAAACAACCAAACTCAGAGAGCACCAATGACTCCACAGTTCAACCCTAAACTACATATATTCTCTTCTACTGAATTTCATGTACATAAGGATACAGCATAAGACACTATTTGATAGCAAATAAAGGAGAAACTGCATAAGTGGAAATGAGTGGGCCCAATTTATTTCAAAGAAGTATAAGAAACAGACCGAAATGTAAGTTTGAGGAAAATATGAGTTTTAACCTTAAGAATGATAGAAGGTAGCAACTTACACTGAAGATCTTCCATAATGAGAAATAATATGCAAATCTATTTCCTACCTATGGGCAAGGACAAATTTGAAGGCATTGAGAACAGCACTGGGTGTGCTCCTTTCACTTCACACAATGTTTTGTGAGTGGCACTACTAGATGGGCTACTTCTGAACTTGGGTCCAGCATTCTTCTTAAAAGTTTATGTTCAAAAGTAGACATGTCACATGGAAAGAGAAGTTGTTCACACAGTTTGGGACTATTGGTGCCCTTTGAGCTTGGTTGTTTTCTTGCAGACATTTCATTACCCACACTAGGTAACATATTTATTTTATTTATTTATTTTATTTATATCCTGCCTTTCTTGCCTAATCAGTGCTAGTAGGGAATGAGGTTTGCGCTCTGTTTATATTACTGTATTTTTCACACTATAAGACACACTTCCCCTCCCCCCAAAATAGGTGGAAATGTCTGTGCATGGAGCAAATGTTGCCGAAGCCCCACCCACCCACTGGTCCCCACCCTTGGCCTCTGCCTCCCAGTAATTTGCCTCCTTGCAGCAAACAGAAAACAACTTGGTCAGCTTCAGCACAGCCTGATTTAGCACGAGCAGCTGATTGGCAGTTGGATTAGCCTCCCGGATTATCACTAATCAGCTGTTCCAGGCTGCGGGGATTACAACTGGCCACTGCCACCATTGCTGCCGATCACTGCCACCTATCACCACCTCCACATGTCCCATTTCCTGCCTCCACTCCCCATTTTTGGCCTCCATGTGCCCTTTTTTTTTTTTTGCTCTCCATGCGCACTGTTTTTGGTCTCTATGCTCCCTGTTTTTGGCCCATTCCAGGCAGTAAAGATCACCGCTGCTGCTGATTGCCATCTATCACTACCACATTCAGCGACAGTGAATGGCAGCAGCGATAGGCAGTGATTGGCAGTGGTGATAATCCCCACCGCCTGGAATGGGCTGAAAATAGGATGCGTGGAGACCTAAAATGGGTGTGCAGAGGCCAAAAATGGGATGTGCCGAAAATGGGGGTGCAGAGGCTGAAAAGGGGGCATGCAGAGTGTGCAGAGGTGGCAATAGGTGACGATGGGTGGCAGCGATCCCCACAGCCTGGAACAGCTGATTGGCAGTATTCTGGGAGGCCGATCCCATCGCCAATCAGCTGCTCATGCTAAATCAGGCTCATCAAGCTGTTTGCTGTTTGCTGCAAGAGGCAAATTGCTGAGAGGCAGAGGCAGATTTTTTTTCTTGTTTTCCTCCCCAAAAGGTAGATCTTATGGTTTGGAGCATCTTATAGTGCAAAAAATACAGTATATTATATGGGACATTGTTAACTTGACTGTTGGTCTGATGTTAATCTTGGAGTTAATCTATGCTCATCAGGGCACTGATTGTTGGTAGGGAAGTATTTTGATCTTTTTGTTCCTTTTTTGGATTGTTGATTGTTTCTTTTGCACAGTATGTATATTGTTTATGACTATGTGTCTATTGATGACTAATTTGTCAGAGTGCCAAGCTTCTAGAAATTCCCTAGTGTTTTTTGCCTTGGCTTGGTCTAGAATGCTGACAGTTTCCCAGTTGAAATTATGGTTGAGTATGTCCATATGTTTTGAAATTAAATAGTTTTTATCATGTCTTCTGGCTGCTATTTTGGCAGTCATGGATGCACTCTGTTTCTGCCTGTCTGTCCTACATAGTGGCTGTTACAGTATTTACACTGTATGTTGGAGATGACTCCCGTTTTATTTTCATCTTGAGCTACTGAGTCTTTTGATTTATTTAAGAAATTTTGGAGAGCTTTAGTTGGTTTATGAGCTTTTGTGATGCCATATGGCTGTAATAGTCTGTTGGTTGTTTCTGAAATATTTTTAACATATGGTAGTGTAATCATTTTCAGGGCTTGTGTTGGTTGTGTAGTTGCCAACACTGACACAGCAAGTTACTGTATATAAAGAGGGGGCAAACTCCCAACTTACTAGTGTTAGTACTAATCATGTCCCCTAATTGTGAAGTGAAACATCTGCAAGCAAACAACCAAACTCAGAGAGCACCAATGACTCCACAGTTCAACCCTAAACTACATATATTCTCTTCTACTGAATTTCATGTACATAAGGATACAGCATAAGACACTATTTGATAGCAAATAAAGGAGAAACTGCATAAGTGGAAATGAGTGGGCCCAATTTATTTCAAAGAAGTATAAGAAACAGACCGAAATGTAAGTTTGAGGAAAATATGAGTTTTAACCTTAAGAATGATAGAAGGTAGCAACTTACACTGAAGATCTTCCATAATGAGAAATAATATGCAAATCTATTTCCTACCTATGGGCAAGGACAAATTTGAAGAGTTACATGTTTACAGAAATTAAAATAATGTTTGCCCACCTCCAGCAGATCACATGGAATTAAGAATAAAAGGGATGAAATGAGATGAGATGAATGTAAAGGGAAGGATTGCTGGAAGGACTATTTTATGGATGTGTATAGGAAACAGAGTGAAAAATTGAAGAGTAGCATTTAAATAAGTTCTATATGCCTTGCTGCCAGAGAAAAAAAAATGAGAAAACATAATTGCCATGAGAATGTTGGGAAAATGATAAGGTTGCAGGCATGGATAATATCTGGAGAAAGGTTATTTAATGGATGTGAAAATCGCTCTGCAACCTACTTAATGTGCATGTGAATATTGCAAGAATATGATGATTGGAGGAAGAATGTCTTTGTGTACCTTTATAAAAAGAGACACGGGAGTGAACGCAAAGACTATGCTGCGAATTCAGTTAGTTAAATGACTAGAAGAATGCTTGATGGAGCTGACAGTGAGCAAAGTTTGTGTATTATGGCTTTCTGCACAGCAGGCTTTCATATGGCTATGAAAAAAAAATAAAGTTTTTTATACATTGGTTGATTTTAAAAGTGGATAGGATTGAATTATGGAAAGTCTATGTTAATTTGAAATTTAAATTTAAATGCTGAATATAGGCAGAACAATTCATGATAGAAGTAAAGCATCTTTGAGAGTAACTGGAATGTTCAAAGAATGACCCAGTCCTGGTCAAGATAAAGATGTTTGCTATCCCCTGTATTACTGCATTTAGGGATAAGATTCAGGTGAAGATTATAAAGCCATGTGCATTGGATATGGGAATATATGTGTATGAAGACAGTGACAGTGACTTGTTGGCTTAAAACCTGATCATCTCCAGCCAATGTTGAATGATTCCATGATAAGAACTATGGACCTCAAAATTAAAGCGTCAAGGAACAATCTATTTGACAGTGAATATAATGTGAGCATTAGAAAATTGTACAGCCATAGTTACAAATCAGAACAGCTAGGTGAATTAGTATAGATCTTGGTAGTATGTTTAAATAAATACGGAAATGATAGGACAATTTAAAGATGTACAAATGAGGGAGACAGGTAGTTAATTTGTGGTTTGTTGAAAGAACTGTATATGGCTATGAATAAGAGCTGCTTGCGGTCACTTAATTATATAGAATGTGTATGTCAGGAGAAATGTAAAAGCTAATTGAAGTTATTGGGCTGGAGTATATAAGAAGTGTGCATGATAGAACAGATTGAATTAGGAATGAACAGTGATGGATCAATGAGAACTAAGAAGGTAGTTTGATCATATACCGCAGGGGTGTCAAATTCATATCATCATGGCATCATCATATGATATATCACAACTCCCCCCATTCACTAAATGAGGCGTGGTGTGGGCGTGGCCAGCACATGATGGATCCAGCCCCTGGGCCACAGGTTTGACAGCCCTGATATAGAGACTGAATGAGTATCATATCACCAGGGCTTTTTTTCTGGGGGAACTCACCGGAACAGAGTTCCGGCACCTTTTTTTCCTTAGTCTTCTTTTGTATATTAGTATATCTATGGTGCGCATGTGCAATACGACGGGAGTTCCGGTACCTTTTTTTTTTAGAAAAAAAGCACTGTATAACCTTATAATAAAAGTAGTATTAGCTTGTATGTTTTTGGTTTCCAGATTAGGTCTACCTTGGAAGGTGTACATGTACTTTGTCAGATATCAAGAAATAGTGTCTCCAAAGTATTTTCATTACGTCTGTTGGAATTATAAATAAACAATTAAGATTTAGCCTGACAAGGCTGGCCTTGACAAACTCGGTAGGTCCTCAGTTCTCCACTCCCTCCCATTTCAAGATATGAATGTTTGCCCTTTTCCAAGTCATCTGGTTTTTCTCCTGTTCTGCAAAATTTCTCAAAGAGAATACATAAAGATTCTGCCAAACTGTCTGTAACCTAAGTGCAACCTATCCAATCCTGCATATTTAAACTCATTCAAGGTCAATAGATATTTCGTGATTATATTTCTAATCGTGCTTGAATTGGAATTCTGCCTTCCCAAATGCAGAGTCTCCTCACAGAGCGGCCGAGCCAAAATAGAAGCAGGCTTTCTCGGATTCAAGAAGACAACTCGTGAGACACATGGAACAAATTCATTAGAATGCCACCTCGTATTGTTACATCACAGCATACAATTAATTTAGAAATCCCCTGTGCTGTATTTCAACAGCCATTCTGTCAAGCAACTGTGTTCTTGCAAACTGTTCTCAGATTTAGTGAGTGCTTAATGAAAGATTCAGGAAATCACATGGTAGTAGTATCCCCTTAAGCATCCTTTTTTGAAAGTGTACTTGTGGAACTTTCCTAGGTAGTATAAAGTTTATTTCTTCCTTCCGCTAGGCCAGGAACTTAACTTATTTCATTGATAGCCAGAACCTGATCAAAGAATCAATATCCATTGTGCCTCAGAATGGGCAAGGGGCGGAAACTTAAAGGAGAGGAGCTAGTATTGTTTCCCTTTGAATCATGGGTGTGACTTACTCCTCCAGCAACACCTACCACTAATGAATACTTACAGTACTAATTAATACTTATATACTGCAGTTGAGACTGATTTACGTCAGGTCTCAAAGCTCAGTCAGTATACCTATATTTTAAAAATATTTTTTGTTTCTTTTCCCTAGTTTAGGTATAATCTGATGATGAGCTTTGCAAAAACTGAAAGCTTGTGCATCTTTTCTTCCATTTTGACTGATCCTCATTAAATTGGTTTGGAAAGTTGTCATTCACGGAAAAGAATGACAGATACCTCATATTTTTGTGGAGGCGCTGATCTTTGCATAGAAACTTGTGATCTGGGAAACTCCTTCACAGTCGCCCACAAAAAAAAAGAGTGAGTTATGTAGCAATGCTCATTACAAGCGTGGAAATCAGAAGAAAGAGTTTACTTGGGATATTTAGGGCATTACCGTAACTTTTAATTATATAAAAGACTAACATGGATAAATAGAGTTGCCAAGTGGCACCCAACCACGAGAATGTTGAATCAGTCCTTCTGTGATTCACCCATACAACCTATTGTTGGATACATCATCCCCACCCATCAAATTGTTTCTTTAATGGTGCAAAATAGAGGAGAGAGTCCTATTGTTCTACATTCCATCTCTATTCTGCTGCCATTATGTACATAAAAAGGTTAAACCTAACCAAAGAAGGACACTCCATTTGGGATTGTTGATACTAATTCCCACACTATTATCCCTACAGTATTTGGTTTTTGCTGATGTTTAATAAACATCAAGCTATATTTATGGTACCTATAGGGAGCGGCATGTGATCTTGCTGTGATCTGGATGTGGGGATTGATTGGGAGTGTGATGGGCAAACTAAACTGGCAATTATCACAACATTGTGTTCTTCAGAAATGTTTATTATTATTATTTTATTTTTTATTATTATTATTTATTAAATTTATGCTCTCTTCACCCGAAGGGAACTAAAATGTTAAAATGTTATAACTGGAAATCACATAATTTTATTGCTGAACTTTGGCATAAATAGTAAAAGTTAATAGAGCAGATGTTTTTTTTTTAAAATTGAGTTACTAAACATGGACATCCATTTTCTCCCATTTGTTTCATCTCATTATAGAAATATGGAATATTAAAATGAATAAAAAACTTCATAGTTTTCATTTTAAAAATTTCATATATTGTGACTGCAAATTATAATTTATTTATTTATTTAATTTATTAATTACACTTTTATGCCACCCAACTCCCGAAGGACTCTGGGCAGCTTACAGATAGCAATAACACTCAGATTTTATATACTGCTTATCAGAGTTTTACAACACTCCCCAAGCAGTTACAGAGTAAGGTTATTGCCCCCAAACAATCTGGGTCCTTAGAAAATAATTCCATTTTCCATCCGATAATGGAAAACTAAAGTACATAATCCATCATTCAGGGATAAATTGTATTTAAAACACAGAAAATACTACTACCGGTAGAAAAATTAGCAATTCAACAAAATGTTTTGAAGAATCCTTTACTTAACAATTGGTCAATTCATATTTAGCCTCCCTTGTTTAAATATGGTAATAAGTTACCTCTGCTATGGAGAATTTAAAATTAATGCTATAGATGAATTTTTATATGCTGCCATGCTGTTTTTTTTAAAAAAAATATGGATTTTTGCTCATTTTAGTTTCTTATTTTTTTTATTTTCATCATGTCATATATACACATATTGTACACACATACACACATATAAATGCTATATTAGGATTTTTAAAGGCAATTCTGTGGTACAAAGGCTATAAATCAGTACAGCTGCATGTGGCATATAGAGGTTGAATTACTGAATTAAACCTCCAAGACTAATATATAGAGTAAGAATAAACATTGCCTTACGTCGCGACGTGACGTATTGGGACTTATTTCCCCTTGATAAACCAGATATGGGCGTGGCCAGCATGCCCACGGGCCAGGAATTTGACAGCCCTGCCTTACATAAAATATAACCAACTAGCTTAAAGATAATGGTTTGCATGTATTTTCTTGCCTGTCTTTTCAGTAATTCAGTGTACATTAGCAATGTTTTGACTGTGTTTTTATTTCTTGCTCGCTCACTCTCTTTTAAGATATAAAACTGGTTTCATGCTTTCTGTACCAGCCATTATTTGCACAGGTTTTTCAGATTTATATGCACATAGTTTTTCCATAATAGTCTTACAGTACTAGTGTCCTTTCCTGGCAGCTATTACACAAACATTTATACTAATCTCATAACATTTGAAGAATAACTATTGATGTTGGGCAAGGAAACTCTACAAAGCCATAATTTTCAGGCCTACTCAATTTGTAATGGGTAAATGAAAAACTGACAAGTCCACCGAAAAAGTTCCACTCTTGTCATTTTAGCTTCATAACATTTATACCAATTTCTGCTCATGTTTACCTTAAATCCATCAACATACTTGTAAATTTCCCACAGTAGGTTGAATAGCTGCTCACAGATTATATAAGGGGACTCTAGTAAAATAAAATCCAAGTGTAAGTTAGGTTATTTATAATTCATAAATTTTATTTATTGTTATATTCTGCAGTCTGAGATATTTGAATTACATAGCAAAAAATTCTGGAGGTTGCAATCCTCACATTCTTTATAATTTTAGTATCTTAATAAGAAATTGGTTGCTTTTTGAAATGAAGAATAAAAACATTAAAGAGGTGACATTTATACATATAGTCTTTCTTTCTAATGACTGCTCATTTGTGTCACTTGAGATAGAGAATAAGACAGAGATAAAGACATAAAGACAACTTTCCCCATTCAGATGGTTTCATTCCTGAAATAAAAGTTCAAGCCTATTGATTACAATAAAACACATAGCATAGCTGTCTTAAAATCCACAGATGTAACTGAGATATACAAATGTTCCAGAAGAATACCATAAATATTTTTAAATGCTCAACATGACTAACTTCAAACTTATTTAGATCACACTAATAGTTAAGCTCCTTTCTTTTTAGGGGCTTGCCTTATTTCTATTTTCACATTCTGTTGCAAGCTTGGAAAAGAATTGTGTAAATCTGAACAATGAGTAACATTGCTTTTATTATCTAGCTGTGTTCTAAATTGTCATTGTCACCATAGTTTTGTAAGTATGGATTTCATAACCAATTTCAGTATTTCAAATTAAATTTTCTCCTAGTCAATTAGTGGACCTCACACAATCTATAAGACAATTAATAAATGTTATATGTTCACAAATGTACAATTCTTTTGTTGTATAAAACCTGTCATTGATTCAAATTTCCCACGTGAGATGATTTGAAATAAGTCAATGGAAGAAGCACTAAAGAGACAGGAAAGGATTATAAAAATATAAAAGGGGCATGTATATTTAAATAATTAAAATACATTTTAATATGCGTTTATCACATATGTTATTATTTCAATTTTGTCTCTTCTATTTCAGATCTACCCTCTACTGCAACAACACAAACTTTGCAACATTAAAAAGACAACAAAAGGTGAGCATTTCCAATAAGCCAATCTGTCACAAACAATTTATTTGTTAAATTAAATAGCAATAGCACTTAGACTTATGTACTGGTCCATAGTGCTTTACAGCACTCTCTGAGCAGTTTATAGTGTCAGCATATTGCCTCCAACAATCTGGGTCCTCATTTTATCGACCTCAGAAGGTTGGAAGGCTGAGTCATTCTTGACCCAGTTAGATCAAACCCCTGGCTATGGGCAGAGTTAGCCTGCCCTACTGCATTCTAACGACTGTGTCACCTTGGCTCTTAAATTAAACGCTTATTAAATACACACATTTAAATGCACACATATTTTTCCAATAACATTTTGAAGGCACGGAGAGACACCTTCAGGGGAAGAGGAGATACGTGGATTGTGTTGTACTTAAGAATGAAGGCAAATATATGTGTCCCAAGTTAATTTGACAGGATCCAAACAGGATCAATCACCAGAACAAGAGGGGCCTTCCAAGCTTTCGGTTCCTGACAAGTTCCCTGATGATGGGCTCCAGTAGGAGTCCAAAAGCTCTAAAGACTAAATGTCTGGTCCCAGTGACCGACCCAGATTGGATCCTGTGTAATACTTCTTTTAAGCTGTTGGGTTCAAATTCTGAGCATTTGCATGTAGAACCATGATAGGATAGGTTTACTGTTTCTAAATACGTTTATGCATTTTATTAGAAAGATTTATATTCCAAATATCTCTAGATTGAAACTCTAGCGGTCTATTTCTTTACCCTATAAATGATTTGTAAAAATCAAAATGATTAGAATAAGGACAGGATTTTGATTCTAAACTGTTGTCTCTTAAATAAGAATATGATTTAGGTATTTTTGATCAGCTGTTAGATTTTTTTCTTTTTACCCAAGGCTGCAAGCCTTGGGTAAAAGTCTGTAGTGCTGCCTGCCACTTTAATTGCAGAAAATTTAGCATAGAGTATGATTTTTAAGCAGTTTTTGAAACAATAAAATAAATCTTCACAGGAAATAATGGAAGCATAACTTTGTTCTTACCCATTGCAAAACAGTTTTTTTTAAAAAAAATAGTGTATGTTATTAGGCACTTAGCTAATAGGGATATCAGAAAAAGAGGACTAGCCTCTTCAACATACTATTCACATTTTTCAGCTTGATGTTATGGAAGCCAGAGAGCCACAGATTATGTTTCCTTCTATTTTCTATAGGCATCATTGCCTCACCTTTTTCAAGAGATGAAATAATACCTGTTGTATATTTTGGGGTTTTTTAGCCTTGTGGGAAGCAAGGACAGAACAAGCAACGGGGTTTGGTTTTGTTTTTTACTGCTTTTCAACTACAGGAATAATATTACAATCAGATCTGAGAATATGAACATAATTTTAATGTTTTATGATGTTTATGGTGTTTTATTGTATTTTATTGTATTTTAATTATGGTGTAAGCTGCCTCACGTTCCCCTTGATTGGGGAAGAGAGGCAGGGTATAAATTTAATAAACTAAACTAAACTAACTAAGAGTGCAGGAACACTCTTAACAAACCTTAACAAACCAGTCAATGCAATCTTAAATATATCATGCATGATTGATTGGTTCTTCTTAAAGTTTGTTATTTTCAGAATCTGACTCCAAATCCATAATTTAAAGATTTCTATTTCTTCCCTTATTTTTCATAGTATTCGTCTTTTACATATTATTACTAGAAAGACTGTTCCAGTTTTGCTGTTACAGAAATAACGTTATCCTCCATAATCTTATCTAAATCTTTGTTGCATTCCTCCTTAATCTTCTATTTGCATTTTTAGTACATGTACATATCATAGCTGCACATGTACATAGCCGCCTAAAGTTCCCCTTGACTGGGGAAGAGAAGCGCGGTAGAAATTGAATAAAATTAATTAAATAAATAAATAAATAAATAAATAAATAAATAAATAAATATTTATCTGTTCCTGAGCTCCAGCTTCTCCTTTTCTTCAATCTCATTTGTTCTATCAGATCATGATTATTCTTGAGAGCATTCCTACTCTACCTATATTTTCCTGTGATTTCTCTTAAAAGAGCTCTCATTTCCGTTTTCTGGTTATATGCCTCTGGTTATTGACATTCTTGATTTACATATCTTTTCTTATTCTTTCTTGCTTGAAGATAAAAGCCTGTTTCCAGTCATTGTGCATACCTCTATCTCATTGCTCAAGCCTTTCATCCTTTCTCTGGTTATCATGATAGCTTTTTGTGAAAGCCATTTGGATCTTTTCCTCATTTAAACATTGGGAATATTTTCTGTTCCCTTGCTTTTTGCAATATAGTTCCTTCTTGAAGGCAGTTGGCTTCACTCAATACTGCAAAGTTTCATTTTTTTTCTTATCCCCATGGTAGGTTACTCTTAGTTTCAGCATATTTTTCTTTCTTACGCTTCTAATATTTTAAAATGAGTTATTTACAATAGTTAAAGCAGGGGTGTCCAAACGTTTTGCAAGAAGGGCCAGATTTGGTGAGGTGAAGATGTGTGGGGGCCGACCATTCAGCCTGACATTCTTTGAACCATTAACATTTAATGCAAATGAACAGGGGACAGTTGTGGGAACTGCTGTGCGGCAAAGGGAAAAATGCACACCGGCAGGGAGTAGAGACTGTGGGCCGCTCGAAATTTGAAAATGGGCCGCATTTGGCCCCCAGGCCAGACTTTGGACATGCCTGAGTTAAAGAGCAACATTTTGAGAATTTGGAAGAAGTCTTTTAATTTTAAAGGGCAAAATTTAAGGACTTCTGATTTGGAATATTCAGTTTCCTTTTTTTCTATTGTTATATAATTGGAATACATTTTTGTATATTTCTACTAATTGTTTATTATTATTTTTTAAAATGTCCCTCTCTTTACTTCTATTTATTTATTTATTTATTTGTTTATTTATTTATTTTTATTCGATGTATACCCCGCCTCATTTCCCCAGTCAAGGGGAACTCGAGGCGGCTAACAACAATTTAAAAACAACCTATTACAATTTAAAATCACAAATCCAACCATACAAACACATTCAACAACTTTCAAAAAAAGGGGAGGGGACATGTCAGTTCCAGGCCCTTCAACATAGCCAGGTCTTCAGGAACCAATAATGATGGATACGTGGGAAAGAATTTGGGTTAGAAATGTGAAATTTACTCAGGCACAAAACTTA
>JANHGC010007848.1:9651-28176 GCA_027560395.1 Boaedon fuliginosus
TGTACCTCGGTGCACCCATATAACACCTATCCTCCGCGAGCTGCATTGGTTGCCAGTGGTCTTCTGGGTGCAATTCATAGTGCTATTAACAACTTTTAAAGCCCTACATGGCCTAGGAGTGGGGTACCTGCGAGACCACCTTCAGCTACCTTATGGGTCCCAGCGCCCAGTTAGGTCCCACAGAGTTGGCTTGCTATGGGCCTCATCAGCCAAACAGTGTCGGCTGGCGGGTCCCCATGCTAAAGCCTTCTCTGTGGCTGTGCCGACCCTCTGGAATCAGCTCTCTGCGGAGATCAGGACCATCCCTACCTTGTTGGCCTTCCATAAAGCCGTAAAGACCTGGCTTTGGTGGAGGGCCTGGAATTGATATACCCCCCCCCCAGATGTGTGGTTGTTTTTAGATATTTTTACTGTGAATTATTGTAATTTTTAATCTGTTGTAAGTTGCCTCGAGTTCCCCTTATCGGGGAAGTGAGATGGGGTATAAATTGAATGAATAAATAAATAAATAATAATAAATAGTGTTAACAGCGGGTGTATGTGCCTGGCCTTTGCATGAGGGGGGCTGTCAATGCCAGCGCCTACCACAGCCCAGTGGTGAATAGACCACGACCCAATAGTGAGCCACCGCCCACAGGATGGGGACCTGATTTAGTGGTATCAGAAGAATAGGCTCTTTGCCTCATAACTTGTTGACATTATGATACAATCCACTCATTCCAGGAAAGCAGGCTTGAATATGGTCAGTGCCTGAATGGATCCCATAACCTGCTTTGAATTCCACAACAGAAGACACTTGAACAAATATGCTAAATTAAAAGCAACAACAGTAAAACACTATCAAACAGAGAACAATTTCCAGAGGATTATATTTGCTTTTGCCTGAATAAAAGCATTACAGCATTTTTACCTTCCCGAGTGTGTTCCTATCGCTACCACTGTACCACTTGGATGGAAGTCAGCACAATGTCCTGGTTCCTGAAAGACACATGTTGATCTTATGATGTAAGTTTAAATTGAATAATATTTACACAGGCAATTATTCACTGGCCTGTCTCACCTGGATTAAGACAAGTAAATAGGAGCAAATTCCACAGTTCCAGTTTATGAAGCCATATGCTTTGAAATTTCTCCACATATGTGGACCATATGTGACCCATTATACTATACTGATTTTAACCTCATGATCTTAAAACTAAATCTATGTAATCTGAAGATCACATCAAAATTTGCTAAAACTAATTTACGGATCAATGCCAAGGCAACTATGAACCATTTTAATGGCATGGTTTTTACTTATCTAATAATTTAGCAAAACATTGCCATTCATCTTCGGTTTAAATAACTAACTGATTACTCCAAGAGACATTTTGCATCATTGTAGGATCATTGTCAGCATATTTTTCCAGCTAGACCAGCATTATTCAGTCCCACTCCCCTGTGGTTCTTTAGACATAAATTGTGGTCATCCCTCAAGGCTAACTCTTTTAAACTTAAGATTCCGAAGAATGACCTTCCATGCAACGCTTATACTTTATTTCTGACTGATAGACCAGAGATGGGCAACCCTTTCAGTCTGAGGCTTCATTTAATACTTTTTTTTTTGTTCCAAAAACTGCAGTGACATGGTAATGATGCAGTGATGTTAAGGAGGAACAGGACATTTTCAGCTCCTTGCTTTCTATGTAATGTAAGATATATTAATTCAAAGCTTTTTTAAAAAAAGGAAATGATGCTGTTGTTGCAAAAAAACACAACCCTACTGTTTGATTTTTTTTAACATAGAATATCTATTTAGAAAACACCCCATAACTATGCCTAGTATTCTCACAAAGGATGAGGCACATACATCTAGTAGCCTGGTCCATTCAAGAGTGTGGTCCACTGAATTCCACATACAAACTTGACGGTCTTGAGCACAAGTTAAGAACAGGTCTTTGAACGGATGTGTTCCCAGGCCCCAGAGCTCATCTGTGTGGCCCTAAAAACACAAGGTTAATGAATGGACAGATATCCATAATTATATATCAAACAAAATATATCAAATATCTATAAATTTAAAGAGAAGAAAGAGACACACCTGTACTTCCACTTGAAAACCATCATTAAATGTTCCACGCAAAATGAAATTCCTTGATGTCCCAAGAATAAATTGATCAGCTTTGCCTTCTGCTACAGCTCTTATTGTCCCATACTGATCAGGAACCTATGGAAATCATATTTCCTTGAAATCCATTTTATAGATTACAAAGCATAATAATGCTCTAAAATACTGAAGGTCACAATCATCTTTCTTTGTGCAAACAAATCTCTAATGGATTCAATGTTTCCTTCATCATCCTTGGATTACTTTTCTTATTTTAATCTCTCTCTTTCTCTTTTCAAAGACATGTATTACATGATTTGAGTGATAAATATGCATTTTTAAAAATAATGTTTTGACATTGTTCTTTCCCCGTTACAATAATTTTTCCAATCCAGTCTTATTTCAGGGAAGATGGAACTTAGTTTCAAATTTCACTACTACAAGCACAAAATAATGCTAACTATCATTGCAACTAGTAAAAGCTACCTCACTTAGCTGACTACATATATCAAACTGGCATCTACTTACTAATTTTATTGACTACCTTTTTAAAATAACTGCTTTGAAATTATTTCCTTTTCCCTTTAATTGAAGTTAACTGTAATAAAATAACTGCATTTGTGCTAACTTCAAAGTAAAATATATTTAATATACAATAACTGAGAGTTATCAATGTCAGACGAGATTTTCAAAAATGATGTCCTGTACTGTTTGGAATTTTAAGGTATGATTTTATTTTTCTTAACATGTCTATATTGTTTTACTACGGTATTTATAAACTATAATTACTGAGTTTTATTGGGGGGGTTTGCTCGCTGTCTCAAAATTGTTTTCATTTTGTTTTTTGAGTTGGACAATAACTGTAAGAAAGCATGAGATCTTTCCATAGATTACAAAATATTAAACAAATCCATATTGTTTGTTTTGTTCTCTGTATAGGTAAAATGTCAAGTTATTATTCCTAATAAAATACCTAATTTATTACCTAAAATTAATGCAAAAGAACACAACTATTAATTGTATTGTGTCCCATATGTAAGTTAATACGGAAAGCAATATTTTCCTATACCAATGAGATGGCAATTTATCCCAGATTCCTGCAGAAGAGGAATCTTCTAACCTTAAAGGGAACAAAGCAAGCAATATGGATTTACTTGAAGTCTTGCAATGTGTATAAAATATATATTAGCTGTATTTAACAATTTTTTATCACTGACTTAGCATTTTATGCAGATTCTTGTGCATTTGGTTTCACGCAGCTAAATAATTTTGCTTACATGTAATATTTTTCTCATTTATTTTTAATTTAGCTGTTCCTGATTTTTTAAAGTTTTTGAAATTTATTTTCAAGTCTTAAATTGTAAACTGACCTGGAATTCTTCTTGGTTGATAGATAACTTAGAAATACTTATGCAAATAAATACTAAGTTAATTTTAAGAAGATGATTAGGAGATAGAAGACAAATTTGCATAGACACAAAATGGAAATAGTCATAATTCTTACTATAACCTGAACTTTCAGCTTAATATGCTTAATAAGAATACTATGAAGAGAGGAGACGAATCTTCTAAGGTTTTTTTTTTAGCTTCTCTGAAGGAGAACAGGATAAAAATCAATACTGTAATTGCATCAATAATAAAAAAGACGGAAATTGATGGAATGGTACTTTTGTAATCTTAATTACTACCTACTCTTCAGCTCCCTTCATCTAAGATCAAAAGTACAGTTTCCCATTATTTTTTCATCACTTATTTTTCTTACCTCTATTTCCCTTTCAGCATTCAAGTCATGATCCCACAAAATGATTTTTCTATCTTTCCCACCTCCAGTTAGCAGCATTCCATTCCTCATTTGACAGAGTGTGAACACACTGCCATCATGAGCTTTGATTTGTTTGCTGATTTGATACACACCTGTAATCATGTAAAAAACAGTACAGTGCCAATAAAGCGTATTTGCCAACCAGCTTAAAAGATTATTTAGAGAAATAAAAAATAATTAGTGCTATATGTATCAATAAGGAGATGTTTGAAGGAGAGTAGAATTTCAAGTTGAACAAAGGCAGCACTTCTTCAGTCTGGCCAAATTATACCTGAATAACTGCTACATGATAGTCTCCTTATATTAAAAATTAGTTTGATGACTAATTTTTAATAGAAGGGGAAAGAATCAGGAGGGCTCATGGATAGATGTACATGTGTAAATTAAAAAAAGAAAAAGAAAATTGAGCTACTGATGCCTACTTCTGTTAGTAAAAAAATCTAGAGAAAGTTTTTTAAAGATGTGAAATTTTTTCTGGACTGGGGGGGGGCTATAAATTTCAGGGATGATATTCAAACCGGTTTGCATAATTGCAAGGTTGCATTCAACTGGAAAGAATATAATCGTTGACTCCGTTCACCTGTCCCGTTCCAGAAGCCCGCTGAGCAAGGAATGCTCTGACGCAGCATGTTGGACTCTGCGATCTCGCAGCCAGTTAGAACTGGCCACCAGGCCACGCGCCGCCAAATCTACCCCCCCGCATTGCCTCGCAGGTGGTGTGTTGTAATTGGCTGCGAGATCGTGGAGTCCAACGTGCCGCGTCAGAGCGTTCCTTGCTCAGCCGGGCTTCTGGAACGGGACAGGTGAATGGAGTCAACGATGATATTCTTTCCAGTTGAGTGCAACCCTGCAATTATGCGAACCGGTTTGAATATCATCCCTGGCTATAATACATTTTTAATAATAACAACAATTCTGCAGACATGCTTAAATTTACTTAAGGAAAACATTTAAAAACATAATTGGATGTTTCTGATTACTACAAGATGGACCTAAGAGGAATTTACCTTTTTTAGGTAAAAAGCAGCCCCTGATCTTAACTTGTAAAAGATATTCCACTCAATAGCTATAAGAACTGACTAGTGAAGAGTGTAATCAACAACTTCATTGTTAATTCAATTTAAAAAATAGCCAATTGCAAGAATAAAAAGAAATGGAAGAATAATACCCAATAATTAATAAACCACACAAAAGTATTTAGAAAATTTACCCTTGGTCATTTGAATTCTCTGCACTGGTTTTGCCCTCTTCTACATGGTGACTATAAGGTCTTTCCATAATCAAAAATACATTTCACAGTAAATTCAACAATATTCTTGGTTACCAAAGAAGGAACCAATAGGAAAGGGATAAATTTATTTATTTATTTATTTATTTGTATTTATACCCCGCCTCATTTCCCCTATCAAGGGGAACTCTAGGTGGCTGTTATTATTTGTTTGCACAAATTATTGTTCAGTCGCTAAGTTGTGCCCGATTCTTTGCGACCCCATGAATCATAGCACATTAGCCTCCCCATCCTCCACTGTATTCGGGAGTCCATCCAAATTCATATTCATTGGATCGATGTACCCTGCCTTCAGAGGGTTATTGCTGATGATCCTTTGTGGTATTTTGCTCTTTGAGTCATCAGAAGATTACAGGAGCTGGTATCACCTAATTACGTGTGTGTGTGTGTGTGTGTGTGTAGAAGTTCTCAGTTTGGTTTTAATGTATTCAAGCTTGATGCCAATGCTGCAGCTCACCACTTCCTGTCAGGAATGGTGCTTAGCTTCTGCTGTCTCTGAAGGACTTTGCTCCATAGATCAAGTAAAGTCTGAAAAGGGAGAGAAGCAACTTCCTCTACAACATAGGAAGATGCTTTGTGTCCCGCCCTCTAGGTCAAAGAGATGGAGTTTTTGCTGTTAGCTCCCTTAGTGCCTTTTCATGTATATTCTCAACCTATGTACTTAAAAAGAAAATGAATTGAAGTTTTGTAGCCACAAATTACTACTGACACACCTACTTCATATCTAACTTAACACACAGATTAATTTTGGATTTGAGTCATTAATCATATACTATTAACCAATTTTGATTAAAATTAATATTTAGTCTGAATTATCTCAACTAAGTTTTCCTTTTCAGTGTTCATATCTAACAAACTTCTAATTGTAACATCTGAATAAAACCATGAACAAGTATGCTGGTTGAACTGGAATTAAGGGTGAGACACAAAAAGAATTAGTGCATAAAGGCTTTGCATATAATGTTTTCCATAAATATTTATATTTAGAAACTTCTGAGTAACATTATTAAACTTTAAGATTAATACTTAAAAGGTCATCTACCAGTCATAGTAAATCAGTCATAATTCATTCTAGAACACAAATTAAAAAGCAAATGTATGCTTAACTTCAAAATTTGGTGTAAAAATCCAAGTAAAGTGCAAAATGGATACTTCATTTAGACTATCTTTACAAACATATATGCAGTTTTTTTTCTAGATATATGCAGTGAAACATACTTGCCATTTGGTCTTACCAAAACCAAATCTTTATTAATCCCATGGTAAATTCATAAAAAGGCCAACTCAACAAAACCTATTTAAATATTAATGTTTTAATTATAAAATATTTGCTGCATATAGTAAAGTATTATTTATTTTTCAGTTATTATAATATTAAAGGCATTATCCATGATATAATTATGTTTTTACATTAGTATTTTCTTTAGAAACAAAGTTCACTGAAGATATACATTTGTAGTTAAAATGTCATGTACTGAAACTGTTTTTTCTGGCATGCCTATTTACAGTCCAGCATTTAAATTAGCTGCAAAAGAAAATAATTATCTTTGGATTTAAGAACTACCTTAGAGCTCAGCAGTGCCAGATATGCATTTTCCTGGTTGCTAGTAATAATTGTTTTCTAAAAATTTAAATTTAAATGAAATCTAACCACTAAAGCATATTTAACTTATAAGTCAGAGCATTAAAATTAAAGCAAGGTTTAGTTACAGTATTTGATGATTGGCCAGGTTAAGAATTGCTAAAATTTTACATTATATTTTTCTCTTTCTTTCCAAAGTTTATTCCTCTGAAAATTAATATTGATAAAGGACAATATTTGTAGCTCGGGGTTAAAATGAAGAGTCTTTGCAAGTCAGTAGAATATAAACTGAAAGCAAATACCACTCCTTACTAGCACTGATGAAGTTGCCTAGTTTGGGTAATGAAATGCTTGTATAAAAACCACCAAGCTCAGAAGAAACAGCATTCTATGAAAATATTTTATCTGATGTTACGATTCATGTTAAGTTAGAAACTGCATTGCTCATGCACATTTCTTATTCTAAGTTCTGATCAGCTATAATAGCAAGTTATATAATCTGTTTATATATATTTTTCATGAGTTAATAATTATGAATAGCCATATTGGAAAAGATTGATGATATAACTAATCAAAGTTCCCATTTCTAATACCATTCAAAATAAATGCTGTCAGGAACTCCACAAGCAGGACTAGAAGGCAACAGTTTACTGTTGTATCATCAATCTTTTTCAATATGTATTACTTCCCAGCAACAAATATTCAATGGCAAAGAACAACTCCAGAATTTCAGGATTTGAAAGTCGCATGAAATATCATTAGAAATAGATACTAATGTAATAACCTATAGGAGCAGATCTTAGCAGCAGTTTGTGGCAGCAAGTTATTTAAGCTAATTCTAGAATGTTCTTTTTATCTACCCTGATTCTAAAATACTCAATTATATTTTAGTTTGTTCTAGATGTTTTGCTTAAAACTAGAAGAAAAAAGTTTGCTGGCAAATTTATAACTTGAAACAAAATTAATCTAAAATGGTCATCAGGTTTTTTTTTTTAAAAAATAGATTTACTTTTCATGTTCATTCAACTGAAAAACTAGCCATGAAAAGCTAAAGACTGATAGAATTTAGCATAATATAGTATTACATTAATACTTTTGTTGAAAACTTAGGTTATCTGCATTCTCAGAAACCTACAAACATCATTTAATCTCCAATATTTATTGCATTTTTATTAAAATTGAAATATATTTTCATGATATAGATAAATCTTTAAGAATAAGTATAATACCTTTTGATCCTTTTCCTGATGTGCCTTCTACAGTAGTTTTGCTCCAAATAAGCAATATCCCACCTGAATCACCAGTGAGAACTTCTCCATTGCCTAAAAATGCTAAGCACTGAACAAATTTGGGTTTGTCATATTTCTGAAAAACAAGAGAATATATTTAGGGCTTTCTGTGTGAACTATATATGTAAACACTGGCACATAACCTTAATTCAGACAGGTTTACTGGACTTGGGCTTAGTACATTGTCTTATTAGAACATGTTAACATACATACAAATATATTTGTCTCTATTTATATATCTCTGTTATCTGTCTGTCTCTCTGTCTATCTGGATGAGGGTGTATACACATATATAAACAAACACACACACACATGTATACATACATACTGTACACACACATGCACAAACATTACATGCTATTAAATCTCATATTTTCTGAGTAAAAATTATTATGAAGAAGAGTCCCCCTAAGGCTTTTTGGGGAAGAATATAATTTAATTAATCTACTTTCAAAAATTCTAATTTTACAACTTCAGGAAATTTGTCCAATATACAGATTCTTACCCCAAATATTCCTTGTTTCCTTGTTAATGAATTTGTATTCCAAGTCCAGAAAAAGATATGAGATTTGCCAGATGTTATTATTGTATCTTTATCAGTTGGATGGAAAGCTACTGCCAGGACAACTTCATTTGTGGTCTTTTAAAAGAAAAAAAGGGAGTTGTCATTACTAAAATTTTGGTTCTAATAAGTAACTGGAGAATTGCTTATGTACACAAAAACACAAAATGCAATATGAAGCAGATTTACTCATTTCTTAGCCATGATTCATTTTTAGCATTCAAGTATCTGTTAAGCAGTTATATTTTGGGATAAACCTTGCATTATTCCATAAAGCAACATGTGATCTGGTGGCAGATGAGCTCATTTGTCAAATACACCTAATTCCTCTCAGCCTTTTGGCTGACATCGTGTGTGATAGTTCCAGAATTACTGCAATAATAGGAAATGTTGCATACATCCAGCTATATAGAAGAAGGTTGCAATTTAACCTTCTATACAAACAAAAGAATATGAAGATTCTGGCTCCATTTCTCTGGGTATTTGAATAAAATATCAGAGACAATTAGAATGTAATAGTGATAAAGTTGGAGAAAGAAGCAGGGGAAGCTTTATCTTGGAAGTATAGTTTACCTATATTATTTATCCTTAGTAAATTTATCCTAGTAAATGCAGCGATTATGTACAGTAAATGCAGCAATGACTATAATATAAATATTCTGGCATTGGTAAATTAATCAAATCTTGAATAGAATACATTTGTTTCATGAATAGAAGTCACAGTTTGTATTTTTTTTTATTTCATTTCTTTATCATGTCCTTTTCTCACAAACACTTTTTCCTATTAACTTAAAAAACTAAATTAACTAAGTCTGTTGGGCACTTAGTCCAAAATCCTCTTTGGTCAGTTGGGCAGCTATATACATATGATTAATAAATAAATAAATAAAAATAAAAATACTTCATGCATTTGATGAAAGTTTTCCAAGAATGCTTATACTGTTTTAAATCTATAGGTCATTGGGTGTATCAATTGATGTCTTCTGTCTCTGCTGACAGAAAGTTATTTGGTCCAACTGACAAATTCATTTAGTGGAATGGAGATATGCTACAAGTTGAGTAATTGTATCACTGGAGTGACACATACTGAAGGAATCGTTTCTTGCTTTAGCCACAACAAAAACTGTACATTCCTCTCTGAAAAATTAGAAAAATTACCAAGGGACAACTGAACTTAACATTATTCACATAGCAACTATCTGTTTTGAAAATTTTCAAATTTCCAGTAAGACATTACCAAGCAGATTCAATATATTTTGAGCAACTTCGGTTAATACATCTAAGAATTATTTACCTTTATCTCTGCTACTTTTGATTTCTTCTGCCAGTCCCAAACAGTCAGCATGTGTTCATTAGAATCATCAACCACACACAAATGTGTACCCGAATCCTTGCAAAGAAGATTTAATAATAAAATCCATGTCATCATGTTATATAATGTCCTCTTATGTTTAAGAATGTTACAATGCAATCGTTTTCAACCTCATTTTTTTATGCATAAAGGTAAAATACATGAGTCATATTAAGTCATTTTTTAGAGTCAGCTTTATTTTTAAATTGGACTCTCACCTAAAGGTGGATGTTGATGCAGCTTTTGTTTCAGTCACAGTTCCTTGGAGTACTAGTGTTATTAGTATAGGTAACAAAGTTATGCTCCATACATATGCAAATACCTACATTAAGTGGCTTTGCATTAAGATTGGGTTTATAGAGACTTTAATATGAATTACTACCTATGTGTTTCAGAGTTGATTCTTGATAGGTTAAACCAAACTTTCCCTGCTAGGCAATGATTTATAAATTTCTTCAGCTAGAAGTAGACAGAATATAGCATGAGAAAAGTCATTCTTTTTTATATTACTCTAATGCCTAAAGTTCATTCTGCTCTTTATAAAATGCAGTTGATCATTTACATTTGAAACGCAGATTTAACAACTGAATGAAATAAAGAATTAGAGTAGACTATTAAGAACTATTAACTATTAGGTAATTGAGACAGTGTGTACAGTCAGTGATAAACAAATGACAAATCAATGATAAAATATAAGTACCAAACAATTCCACAGATTTTATCAATTCAATAAAACATAACTGTGCAAATATTGGCAATGTAGATTACCGATGGGTAATAATATGAAATGCTCCTATAGAACTGTAAGAATGATTAAATTTTCCTTCCCGTTTTATTTATTTTATTTTATTTATTAGATTTATACCCTGCCTCACTTCCCCAGTCAAGGGAAACTCGAGGCAGCTAACAACATTATTAAAATACAATAGCGATACAATATTAAAATTATCTAACTCACTCACACAACAACTCTTCCAAGGGAGGGGGGACATCAGGTCCAGGCCCACCGACAGAGCCAGGTCTTAACGGCTCTGAGGAAGGCCAACAAGGTAGGGATGGTTCTAATCTCTGTGGATAGTTGCTTCCAGAGGGCCGGCGCCGCCACAGAGAAGGCCTTAACTCAGGGACCCGCCAGCCGACATTGTTTAGCTGACGGGACCCGTAAAAGGCCAGCCCTGTGGGATCTAACTGGGCACTGGGAGGCATGAGGTGGCAGAAGGCAGTCTCGTAGGTACCCCGCTCCTAAGCCATGAAGGGCTTTAAAAGTTGTTACTAGCACCTTGAATTTCCAGATGACAATTAAGAACTCTTAGATCATAGAATCAAGTTTAATAGCTGAATGATAAAGTTCCATAGACATTGTAGATCTTAGAAGTTGAAGTTTTGTGGCAAAAAATATAAAGTAAATCTTGGATACAATTTAAGCAGCAATAGAGATTGTGACAATGGGTAAAAGAAAGGGTTAAGAGTTCAGACTGATAAAATTCAAGTAATGTAGTTCATGCTCTAAATATACTAGGATTCAAGAGCAATTCAAGGCCAATATTTATGAAAGATAGAGAGAGACTGTACAAAACAAAACAAAACAAAACAAATCTGTATCACACACGGGAAATTGGAAACCAATGTGAAAATAAAAACTTGCTTAATCATAGTTCTCAAATATTTGTCTGTCTGGGTTTTTTGGGGGAGGAGTGGGGGAGGTTTGCAGATATCCTTATACGATTCTAGAGCTAAGCTGCATTTTGATATGCCTAGATGACTTCCACCTATTTTATATGCCTTTAGAATTTATTTTTATCAGCTCCCTGAGGATGTCATAGAAAGAAATCCTGATATCACAGACTATGGACAAGCAGGAAGGAAGGAAGGATTCAGTGAATACATAAGATGGCCACTTGAACAACTACAGTGAAACTGAAGTAAATTGTTTTTAATGATCTCTATGCATCACGCCTATAGTTAACATACAAAAGCCCACCATTTTGTATCTAGACGGTAGTATTGAAAAAAAGAGAGAGTGGTAATTTGACAAATATTAAGTAGAACTCAGTAGATTCAGTAGATTCAGAAGTTACCACTGTTCTAAGTGAATGAATTTGGCATCTGCTAAAGGAAGCTTTAACAATGATAGGGCAAAGCTAATAGTTCTATTAAATGATTCTACTATGATGAAGTCTGCAAGCCATTCTGATAATCATGGTTTCCAGAATAGTAAATGCTGTTAAAATGAAACTGCCCTATCGACATAAAATAGTATAGCCCAGCAAACATCAGGGACACTTATATTTGACTTTTGGATAAAGACATGGAACAGTAAGATAATATTCTGAATGAAAAATCTATATTTTTAATTATCTTAGTTCAGAATTTGTAAGCTGCCCAGAGTCCATTGGAATGGACAGCCCTAATACATGTAATGACACAAATGAACAAAAATGGGAATAACTTTAGAGAGAAAATGATGTCTAGATGCAATACCCAATGAAAAGCAGTATGTCATGCATCCAGGCAAGCTGAAGTACTGGCTAAAAATGAACAAAGGTCAGATACAAAAGCAGATGTATAGTTAGGCTAAAAGTTAAAAGTATTCATTTGTTAAAGCTGAAAGCACAACAGAGAGGCTTCATGATGGAGCAATCAGATCAAATAAGGTAGAAATACTAATAATCTCTTAAAAGAGACATGGAAACACGAACTATTACTCTATTGGAAGATAAACTGCAATAACTGAAAATAACACTTTTAATGGGAATATGGAAATAAACTTTTAAAACAAACAATATTAATTGAAGGACAGTAACCAGGAGTCTTGAGATGATAAAATTGTTCAAGTGAGCACAAATTTAGAGAAGATATTCCATTCTGCTTCACAAGAATTCCAAGTTCAGATTTTCCTAACAATAAGAACTTCAGCTGTCAGAAGTGTATTGAGATGGCATACCATAAAGTATGGGGGGGAGGGGGGACACCATGGATAAACAGAGTACTCTTTTGCAAAGAAAAGTTGATTCTGAGAAATTGGATACTGCTAATACAATGTAGATTAGGTCAATGTAGGTCAATGTAGATTAGACCTTAAATTAGGGGATAACCAAAGCACTATGAAGCTAATGACTGATTAACCGGATCAGAACCTCAAGGTGGAAATATATGTAGTCCTCATTTTATAAATTACAACCACAATTGATTGGACCCCCATTTTTACAACCAATTTATATGGTCAATAAGCAAGTCACATGGCAGTTAAGCAAATTACACATTTGTTATGTGAATTTGGTTGGGAAACCACAGGTTATGATCACATGACAGCCATCATAAATGCCAAGCACCTGAATTGTAATCATGTGATCATCAGGGTGGTGCAACAGTTATAACTTTGAGAACAGGCTGTAAGTCACTTTTTCCAACCATCTTCAAACTTCAAAAATGGTCATGAGTCAAGGTCTACTTTTAGATTCTTGTTGGACAAAAGATTCAAACAGCAAAAATCATTGATATGCAGAGTTTTGATACTACTATGTGTGCCCAAAATCCTATTAAAGGTTTATCTATGGTTAGAAAGCAATTTGCCAGTAGATGGAGCCAAAACAGTCAACTGATGCACTTTATCCTCTTCATGAACGTTTTTCTCCCTGTTAAAGGTGAAGCCAGAATTTTGAAAGTGTGTTGGTTTCCTTAAATAGTTCCTAAGTAGAATCCTGGTCACAGGAATGAATAGAGAAGAATTTGCAAAAGTCCAAACTACTGTTGATGATATTGCAATGGATGGTGCTGTAAGTGTGACTGACTCAGAAGACATGTAAGGCAATGTCCTTATTGATGAATGATATTGCAAATTAACTCTCAATTTGCAAAGATATTTGCTGATTCCAATGCTGCTGAATAAGACACACATCTCTTAAGTTGAAAGATCTATTATGACAAACTACTCTGTAAAATTCTGGCAGTGAAGACATGAATTGATTAAAAGTCAGACACAAAAACAAAATATGTGGTTATCTGATGAAGGTGACTTATTTCTATAGTTTCATTACTTATGGAGAACAGCCTTTATAGCCAAAAATTGCCAAAGTGCATGACAAAGAGATGGATAACTGAACAAGAACTGTTCAAACAGAAATTGAACCCCTGTCCAGAAAACTAGAATAGTAAACATTAAACAAAGAGCCATTTGTACCCCTTTCCCACAGAAAACAAAACACCGGCCGCCACAAAATCTGGGTGGGTGTGGTCAATTCAATGTCATTCATTCCTACCGAGTCACATGACCCCTCCCCCCAGCCATGCCTACCCAGATTTGTGGCTGTTTTCTTTTCTATGTGAAACAAGTATCTCTCTCTTTTGCTCTCTCGCTGTCTCTCTCTCTCCCCCTCCCTCTTTACCTCATCTTCTTTCTCCATCTCCCATCTCTCTTTCTTTCTCCCTATCCCTCAATCTCCCTCTCCATCTCTCCCTCTCATCTCTTTCTGTCCCTCTCCCCATCTCTTTCTCCCTTTTTCCCTTTTCCCTCCCTCTCCCTCATCTCTTTCTCTCATCCCTTTTTTCTCTCCCTCCCTCTCCCTCTCTCCCGTCTTTCTTTCTCTTTCTCCCTCTCTCTATATATCTCCCTTTCCCCCTCTCTATCTCCCTCTCCCTCCTTCATCTCTTTATCTCTCCCTCCCTCTCTCTCTCTCTCTCTCTCTGTGAATGTGCGCGTGTGCGTGCATGCCCTGTGTGCTCTCCTTGGAAACCTGGGCTGGCTGAGGAACAAGCGCAAGCCGCAGTGGAGGCTTCCCTTCTCCCACTCCCCTTGTGACCCTCTGGCTGACTGTGGCATGGCCAGGAGGGTGCACACGAGAGGAGAAGGAGGGGAAGGAGGGAAGCATCTGTCGCAGCTTGTGCTTGTTCCTCAGCCAGCCCGGATAGCCAAAAGGAAGAAAGAAAAAGGGATAGGTTTTTGAGAGGGTAAGAAGTGACACCGAGACAGGGGGAGAGCTGGGGGGGGGGAGAGAGAGAGAGAAAGAGAAAGAGAGAGAGATACACAGAGGGAGGCCAGCGTCTTTGGCAGGGGCCCTCTGGCTTTCTCCGAGCATGACCCCCGGGGATGGGTGTGCGAGGTTCGGTGGGGCCAGCCCTATTCCCACTGCCCTGAGCTTCTTAAAGCTGTGGATGGGCACTGCGGGCCCATCCCTCTTTCCATTGCCCCCTCCTCCCAGATCCCATTCCCACCCCACCAGCTCTTCTGTTAGCAAGGCTGGCGTCAGTCGCAGCCGGGTCGGACAAGTGTCCTGGGATAGAGAGCAGGTTGCACATCTCCCCAAACGACCAAGGTATGCCCAGCACCAACAAGGGCCAGAAGAAGCTCCAGCAAAAGTAAGGCACTGGAAAATTAGCCCCGGCCACTCCTCCATCCCCTGTTGCCCTTACCTTCTCAGGTCAGGTGAGCAATGACTGGGAGGGGAGGATGAAGGGCGGGGCCAGCCAGTGATGGGACAAGAAGCTGCAGCAAAGGCCCAAAGAGCTGCAGGTTGCCAACACCCAGGATGGGGGGTGGGGGGGGGAGAAGTATAGTAAGAGAACTGAAGCTGTCATAGTAAGATTCGACTTGATCAAAAGCAAATATATACAATGGAAAATAATATACAAAATATTGTGAATTGGTATGTTTGTGAACCATAGTTAATGGTATGTATCTAGTCAAATATGGCTAAAGTGACAAGAAATCGGTATAAGGAAAGGTGAAATAAAGCTTTTAAAAATACAGCAATAGCAATAGCACTTATACACCACTCCATAGCGCTTTATCACACTCTGAGCAGTTTATAAATGTCAGCATATTGTCCCAACAATCTGGATCCTTGTTTTACTGATCTCAGAAAGATTGGAAGCCTGAGTCAGCCTTGAGCTGGTCAGGATTGAACTCCTAGTTGTGGGCAGAGTTTGCCCGCAATGTTTCATTCTAAGCACTGTGCCACCACCAGGGTTCTTGTGCGAAAAGAACTGGAATCTAAATCATTTAAGTGATAATGTCATACTCTAAAAAAAGAATGGAAAAAAATAGCATAGAGAAATCTCTATCTTAAAACATGGAAATATGCCTTATCAGAAATGTGAGCTTCAGGGTTTATATCTAAATTGAACTTACATTCTGTTTTATCTACATTATTTTCTGAATGTATTGTTCTGAATATATACTTTCTTTTTTTCATTATTGATTCCAATTGTATTAATGAAATGTTTTTGAGGTTAGTTTTGGTTAAAAATTGCACATGAAATTTCATTATATTCTATGTTCCTAGCAGAATACCCTAGTTTTATCAGCTAGATACTCCTATTTTTTAATTTAAATAAAAAATATATAATCACTATTATTGTTATTATCTAGTTCTCTATACGCCTTCAAACTTGAGTTTTAGTTGGTTTTAGTTTTCTACTTGTGATAGTTTAATGCATATTTTGAATGAAAGAAATTAAAAAGAAAATGAAATGTAGAAAATTATGTTTGCAACTTCTCTTTCCAGAAACTTATGTTGTAAGTTATGTTCAGTTAGATGCACAACATAGAATGATTCGTAACAATTCTCAAAAATAATGTTTGCAGTTTAGGAATTAATTAAAACTGGACTGTATCATTTCATAATAAATTTGCATTTATATTTTGCTTTATACTACAGCTGATTTTTAAAATGTGAATATCAACATATTTTGATATGTTTTGACATTGTATTCTTAAAAACTGATATATTAAAATAGCATTTTACATCTCTGGATTGGTTTTGCTTACATTTGTATTTTTTTTTATTGGTAAACACAGTGAAAATGAAAAGAAAATGAGTCCAAAATGTAATAGTGATAGTGAATTATATTTTGAAAAAAATGAAGCTATTGAAGGATGGAAAAGTTTGTGTGTGGCAACAACTAAGAAGATAATGTTATTCTTGTGGGAAGATTAATTATTTGCTTGAAGTTCTGGGATGAAAAAAGGCCTATCCTTTCCACATATGATTCAAGATTCCACAAACAATATGATTGCGTGTATTCCAGATTTAATTTGTTGCTTAAGATTTGATATCACTGTCTATCTAACTGTTCTAAGATGCATTTCCTTTGGTTCTCTATTTAGTTTTTTTTATTTATTTTGTTTTTATTCTTGTGGTTACACTGGGTTATTATTTTGCTACAAATGAAAAAAAACTAAAATATGAGAGAGAGAGAGAGAGAGAGAGAGAGAGAGAGAGAGAGAGAGAGAGTCATAATGTTACTTAGACAGTTATCAACCCAGATCAGTTCAACGGGTAAATTTTAATATTAAAATATGGATTAAAAATAAACATAATATTTAGATGGTATACCTGACAAAATACAAAGTAATAAATACCTGTGATTTCACTGAGCTATTTAACAGGATAATGAACAATGGCTGACAAACAATTGCTGAGGAACATCACTGTTAAAGAGTATTTTTTTTTTTTTACCTTGATAATAATGTATTGTGCTTTTCATTCTTACAGCTCTGGCAAATTTTTATTTTGAAAGGACCATAACATTTTCTGGGTAAAGAATGAGAACAACATTGTTTTTGTAAAGTTTTTTTTTCTGGAATCTAACCAAAATTATTATTGTTGTTCAGCTTGAATATAAAATAGCAGGATAACATTTTATCTTGAATATACCTCTAATATTCCAATATCCTTTGGATAAGAAATTGCATAAATTATGCAAGTAGAATCCAGATTAATCTACTTGACCAGTTCAGGCAAGATTATTCTTGCCAATATAATAAGAACCTCTATAAAAGAGAGTGAGATAAATCATTCACAGGTACATATTGTAAAAGCCAACTATATCAAGCTTCAAAATAATGGTTCAGCTAATTAATACTGACTGCAACACAATATTCCACAGAAGTGTTTATCACAGTACATTAATATCAAATGAGCCCATCAGAATTAATATCCTTCCGTGAAATATGGATAGAATATAAGTCTATCCATAATAGGATTTCTCATATTTCTATCATATATAGAGATTATATATAAAACATTACATGATGGGAAAACAAATATTAAAAATAAAAAACCTGCCCCTAAAGAATGGATTTACATTCCATATTTTCTGATCTCATTACAGGTGATTCATCCTAGTCCTTGAGAGTTCATAGAAATAGAGACAAGGAAAGGAATGAATACATCTGGACAGTCTCAAATATTATGTTCATTATTTTCATTTTCAGATATACAATTCTATATCTATGTAATTATAATGAGATATATCACAAGCTGTTTACACATCCTGATTTCATATCAGTATGGTCTTTATTTATTTTATTTTTATTTATTTTATTTATATTTTATTTACTTATTTTGATTTATACCCAGCATCATTTCCCCGGTCAAGGGGAACTCGAGGCGGCTAACAATAGTTAAAACAATCGATACAATAGTTAAAATTTTACAACACAATCAACAAGCATTCAGGAGGGAAAGATAGTCAGTTCCAGGCCCTCTGACAAAGCCAGGTCTTTGTGGCTTTTCAGAAGGCCAGCAGAGTGGAGATGGTCCTA
>JANHGC010007850.1:0-22583 GCA_027560395.1 Boaedon fuliginosus
TAAAAATACATTATTTTTACCTAAGTCTAAATTTATTTCAGCCTTTCTATGACTGACCACCCCGCACCTAATTTATTTGGCTCTGCCAGGGATAAAGCAGAATTGTTTCGTGAACGTTATATCATTTTGCAACAGGTAGGAAAAATGGAAAGAAATTTTAAGTTCACTTAGTGCTTTTATTATTTATAAATTATTATTACATTCTTAAATATTGTTGCTAGGAACTAAGTCCTAGATGTTTCTTATGAATATGGATCAATTTCTGGGTAGGAATTCATGATCTTACTAAGATCTAGAGAGTAGGTGTACTATTACGCAGTCTACAGGGGTGCCTTAGTCACAGTAGGGCTTATTCAACAGTCTTTCTCTTTTGCCCTTTATGTTTGGAGTTCGATGAAGTCTAAAAGCCATGAAAGAGACGTTCTTATTGCTGAATAAGAATTTGAAAGTAGTCCTGCCTGAAAAAAATTGCTGAAATCATAATTTCATGTTGCTTATCTTTTTAATTGACTCATATTTATTATTGTGCAGAGAACCCATAGGCATGAATTGTTCACACCATCTTCTATTGGCACACAAACAGATGAAAGCAAAAGTAAATTCCAGGTAAAAATCAAAATGCTAATGACACATACAACTAAATTGTTCTCACTCTTTGGAGTAATCCTCCCTGAAAGATGTCTTGGACTATATTTCCCATAAATGTAAGCGGGTGTGGGAATGATTAATGACTGAATTCAACACTTTGGGAAGGCATTTGATTGGAGAAAGCTGCTTTTGAATTTTGTGAGATGTTTTATTGTACCTGCCAAGATCTACTAAAGGCTTTGAAATAATGGACTACAGATGGACAATCTTTTGATTTTTGTGGACCATACATCATTGGGGAGTAGCTGAGGACTGTTGGGACCACCAGTGGTTGGAGCTATTCTTGGAGAGATCTATTTTAATTGTATCTCACCTAAAAATGTCAGGTTTTGCTTCCAGTTTTGGGGAATCATTGGGGGAGGGCTTCCAAGGACCACAAAAAAGTGTTTTAAAGGTCATATGTGAGCTACCTCTAATGTAGCTCTTACTAATCTGGTTTCTTTTGGTTCCAGCTCAAAACTGTAGAAACTCTTTTGGGCAGCTCTGCCAAAATGGGAGAAGTGATTGTTCTTGGCATGATCACCCAGCTTAAGGAGGTAAGCTCTGTGATAGTGGTGATCTGCTGTGCTTTATTTTGATGATAACAGATAGGATTTATGTTCAGTTGACTAGGAAAGAGAAGAATATTATTTCTAAATATTAACATTTGTTTGTTTTCTTGTTTCCTGCCTTTATGATTTTTACAAATAATTCAAGGCAGCAAACATATCAGGTCTGGTGTCTTAACCATTAGATCAAACTGACCAAATTAATTATAGTTACTGGTAGATAGATGTTGGGAGAAGGTAGTAATATGATTACTAAAACTGAGTTTTAATGGATTTTTTTCCCCAATCCTTTCAAGGGAAAGTTTTTCTTGGAAGATCCTACTGGAGTTGTGCTATTAGACCTTAGTAAAGCAATATCCTTTGTCTGTATATACAATATGAACAGGAACTTTATCTTTTATTTAAATTAAATTAGCATATTTCGCAATGTGGCAACTTTAGATTTTCATCTAATTAGATGTTAAATAAGTTACGATTCATGGTGATAAGGGTTTGATTTTTAATATTACATTTCATTTCATTTCATTTATTCGATTTATATCCTGCCTCTCTTCACCCATTTGGGGAACTCGAGGCTGCAGAACAGTACAATAAAAAACATTGACATATAATAAAAATCAAAACACATTCGCTCACTCAATCATACACCGGGGGGAGGGGGGCGGAAGGGGAGGTCATTAAGGCCACGCTTGCCGGCAAAGCCAGGTCTTCAATGCCTTGCGAAATCCAGGCAAGCTAGAGATGATTCTAATCTCTGCAGGGAGCGATTCCACAGGGACGGAACTGCCACAGAAAAAGGCCCTTGCCCGCGGCCCCGCCAGTCAACACTGCCTGGCCGAGGATACTCGGAGCAGGCCCTCCCTATGAGATCTAACTGGGGGCTGGGAGGCATACGGTAGCAGCAGGTGGTCTCGAAGATTTGGGATTGGGATAGAATGCAACTTATTTTTGTGAAACCTTAATTTTTTCCTATCAGTTTTGTGCTATTGCACAATTAATTTATTACAAATGGTTATTTCAAACCTGGTTTACTCTTGTCTAATAAATATTACCCTTAACTATTAATACCAGTTCCATAGTGGTTTATATACAGAGTCATGTTTTGTTTTAACAGAAGGTAAGAGTTCTGTAATGGATTTTATCTATATATATATAAAATTATATTCTAGTTTAACAAAAAAATGAAATAAAACAGATTATGTACAATCAGTTTTGCTAATTTAATTACATTACTTCAGTAAGGTCTGATTTGTGAGCCAGCATGTTTTTGGGAATATCTGTAATTCTGTTCAACTCATGTATAATTATCGTTATTCCTGTCACATATACTGTAAATTACATACAGTATAAGATACCAATAATGATAGGTTTCAGATACTGGATTAAACCATAATGTGAAGTATATGGTTTGGCTTAGTAATTCTAGCCATTTATTTTAGAAATCATTATTTATGATTCAGTACAATGAATCATGGCTTACTTAGTTAACAATAATTAAACAAGTCATAGCTTAACCATTCAAAATATCCTAAGTAGTACTGTAGAGTATAAATCTGACAGTAAGAAGGTTCTGTGCTAATTCTATATTTGAAGTTCTTGTTCATGCTTTAAATTTACTGTTTTGTTTTTTTACTGGAAAAGAGGCTTGAATAGAAAAGGTTGAAAATGGTTCTTTTTCTGCTCAGTGTAGTTTTATGTAACTGGTTCAAGAACACTCTTGCTGTGTACTATATTACATTTCCTATGTGAGGAAAATGGCAAATCCAATATGATAGCAACATTAAAATGTTCCAAGAATATAAAGGTTTTTGGGGGCAATTTTTTATTTCTTTTCATTTTTTTCCTTTTTAACGACCTCTTAATCCTGTAATTCAGGATAGAGTGTAATTAAAAAAAAATTCTGGCGGGAGATGCCTCATTGAAAGCAGATTGCTTATACTGGTCTCACTTTGTTTTGTGATATTGGTTGTTTTCCCGTGACCAGTTCACTCATTACACTTAATTATGCTTAGGATACTGCTCACAAACTTTTCTGTGATTTGCAAAATTCAGGGTCCCTGAAACTCTTTTCTGAGTTATGCAAAATCAAATGAATAAGCATTTTAAAATGTATCAATTTTATTTATTATTTATTTATCAATTTTAATTTTTAATACAGATGTAGCTCACTTAAACCAATGTTCTTTGGGGTCGTCAATCGTTTCTAAGAATGTAAAGGGGTCCTGAGACCAAAATGTTTGAGAACCGCTGCTTGAGACTGAGTTACTGCTAGTCATGACTGTACACTGTGGATTCTAAGAAGCTGGGAACAATAATGTTGTGCATTTGGTTATGAAAATCATTTTACAAATTACAGGGAATCGTTTATAAGTAATATTGCTTTGCCAGTTCACAAGGCTTTAGAAGAATATATTCACCACTTAATCATTTAATGGATAAGTATGGAATGTGAATGTTCTTATTAATCACTATATTTCTACCATGAAACCTAGAAGGAAAAACAATGTATTTTTTATGAGTTTTCAGCTGAAGGAATGTTTGACTAACTGGTTTTGAGCAACCGCTTTCAAAATATTCTGATTACATTTGAGTCTCAAAAAAAAAGAGATTTAGATTGACACTGTGGTTATAGATATCATTTCTCCTTTTGAAATGATGATAAACATACTAGGAACTTTGCTTACTTTATTCCACAGGTTGGTACGAAGATGAAGTATTTCATGTCACTGCTTTTGGATTTCCACCTACAGAACCTTCCGCTATTACTAGGTATTTTACTTATTTCCAATAACCTCAGGGGGGATGATCTGTGCTTATGGGAAAAAAAGTCAGAAGCTATGGACATGAAAATGGAATAATTGTAGGGTAAAAAATCCCAAGGATCACAAAAATACTCACAAAAGAAACTTTAAGGAGGAAGAGATATTAAAAAAGGAAAGTCCCATAATTATTCAGCAGGTCAGAATACTAATTGGGAATTTTTTTAAAAAAACCTTATGATTAAAGGGGGAGTGGATTACAATGTTATATAGAAAAAGAGAAATAGAAACAGATAAGGTATACAGTAGAAATGAAACAGATAAGGTATACAGTAGAAATAAGTTTATTGGATTGGCATGCTATCTGTTTATATTGAGTGAAGTTTCTTGATCAGAACTGAAGAAACTTCTTGGATGAGAAGTGAAACGTCTTGAAGGAAAAACAAAGTCCATTTGCTTTTTCAAAAAAGCACCCTTGCGATTATTTTTAAAATGTTTCCAGATTCAAAACAGAGTTGTCCATAGTCACCATTTGGGAAATCCGAGATTTTAATATCATTAAAATTGGATATGAATAAGTATACCCTATTATTCCCGTAAAAATAAACTTCCAGCAAAAAGGAATGTTCCTGCCTTTTAATTCTGGAGTGAAAACATTTTAAAATTATTAGAGCAAATTATAATGCAAATAGAGTATACTGCCCTTTTTTCAAGTTGGGAATTTTATTTATTAAATTTATTTGCTGCCCATCTCGCCACAAGGCGACTGTTGTGGGAGCAGTTGGCTTATGACAGACTGCAATGTTCATATTGAATGCCACAAGTTTGGAATGGACTGAAAGAGCCTGGCAACTTAATTACTTCAGATATGACAAAGTTTAAAACAATTTTTAAACAGTAGGATAGGGAAACAAATAGGACAACTCAGTCCTGTCTTTATTATAAACCTTAATGTAATTCATAGAACAATGCTCAAAATAGTGTAAAACAGACCTTAGTTATTAACACTACAAATCAAGAATGACTAAATCTAGTATAGATTTCTAAATCTTTTAAAATCTCCTTTTAGGTAAGTCAAATCATCTGGCTTTGTTTATATACTGCAGAGCAATGGTTCATTAACAAGACATAGTAAATTGATTAAAATAAAACACTAAAAATTATTTACAAAGCATAATGGTTTGGATCATACTAAACATACTATACTAAACAAGAACCAAATATTTGTTTGACATTGGTAAACTCATAACACTTTATTTTATTGATAATTTCCATTTCATTTTCCTCATGAATATACAGCCATGGCAGGGTTCAGAAACTGCATACAGAAGTTTCATTTTATTGTAAGCTTAACCTTTTCAGTAAAAGTGAAAATGTAAAGTTTTGTATGTGAAATAAGAGCCAAACTTTAGCAAAGATAATTTTTGATTTGGTATATTTATTAACAGTGGCTTCCATGATTTGGGAATATGGGTGATTAAAAAGAATATTAAAATTTTAGAAACTTTGAATAATTAAGTGAAGGTGTATTTTTAATGTGTAATATACAGGTAGTCCTCAACTTACAACAGTTCATTTAGTGACCAAAGTTACAAAGACATTGAAAAAAGTGACTTAATACTGTTTTTCAAACTTAAAACAATCATGGTCATGTGATCAAAATTCAACCGCTTGGCTACTGACTCATATTTATGATGGTTAAAATGTCCCAGCGTCACTAGATCACCTCTTATGACCTGACAAGCAGCGTCAATGGAGAAGCCAGATTCACTTAACAATCACGTTACTAACTTAACCGCTACGGAGATTCACTTAATAACTCTGGCAAGAAAGGTTGTAAAATGGGGCAAAACTCACTTAACAACTGTCTTTTTCAGCAACAGAAATGTTGGGCTCAGTTGTGGGCATAATTTGAGGATTACCTCTACTTGCTTCATGATTTTAGAGGTATGAGCTTCAGTACAGCCTATAAATACTTGTTTATGCTGCAGGGGATATTATGGCAACATTAACTTTTTTGGAGGGCCTTCTTCAACCTCTGTAAAATCTTCTGCAAAACTGAAACAAATGGAGGAAGACAATGAGGATGCCATGTTCGTGTTCCTTTCGGATGTTTGGCTGGACCAAGCAGAAGTTTTAGAAAATCTCCGCATTATGTTTTCAGGTAATCCTGTTGCTCCACATATATGTGCTGGATTTCTGCAAGGAAAGGCCAAAGTATTCCAAGATGTTCAGTTGATGCAATGAAGCAATTTAAGAAAAAAAAATGTTACTCAAGTTTATAGTACAGAATTTTGATCAGTATTATCTGCTGGTAGTGGAATTGGCCAACAATTTTTATCTTGCAGAGCAGCTCATCACATAATACATTTATAGAACTCGCTCCACAATATGGCTAGCATGCCACACATTTTTATTGTATCTGATAATTATCTCAGAATATTTAATTACAACTGCCCTTAAAAAAAAACGTTTTCAGCCTTGTGCTGCAACTCTAAAGCTGTGGAAAATGCTTTGCTCCTATCTCTAGCTTCAGGTTTGGAAGTGGGTGAGGATGGCTGCCTTTTTGACATTTGAGGTTTCCAAGAAAGGAGACATTCCTTCTGCAATTGGGCAACACTTAGGAATGCACACAAATTATGGGTTTACCCTCAGCTCCACAGTTAAAAGAATACCTGTGAATCACAGTTCATTTTTCATTTGTGACTGACAGTCTTTTTTACATAGCTCTCAAAGAAAATTAGTTCACAAAGCTAGGAGCCATATTAACAGCTATTAAATATGGTGATTAAGTAGAACCATACTGTACAGAGGTAGTGAACTATTAAAAAACAATTGCCTGGAGGCAAAAGCAGTAAAGAGTTATTGCCAATGTTTTAATATTTTCTAAAATGCTGGTTAGGGTTAGGGACTTGTGATTCAACAGAACTCTTAATGCCTAAGGCAGTCAGTTTAATGTTTTGCATAAGTAAAGAAAAACATATTTCAGTCTCAGGAATTATGTATTTTGTTGCCCTTCCTTAGGAAGTCTTAATTTATCCAGATTAATACAACAGTTTCCTGGTTTTCTCAGCTGAAAACAAATTGATCTCAGATCAAAGGGTGAATGAAATGACAGGCATAAATAGATTTACCATCAGACTACTAAATATTGTTTTGATATGTAAAATTGATGCAAGTTTTGATTTATCCTAAGTGATGTATTATATTCTCAGTGGAGAAGAGCTTTCCAACAAACCAAATAGAAATAATAGTCCTTGTTTCTCCATCCAGGTTATTCGGCCATGCCTCCAACTTGTTTTTTTTTCTGTGGGAATTTTTCTTCTACTCCATATGGAAAAAATCAAATACAGTCACTAAAAGGTACTTGGAATCCATCACCTTCCTGATTTTTTAAAATAAGTAAAATATTGTTTTGTATATGTCAGTTAAATACTGATCTTCAAGACAATAACTCTACAAAAGAGTTATTTGTAGAGAATAACTCTACAAAAATATTGTTTGTATTTGTCTTCTGAACCCCATTGGGCTTTTTATTTTTTTGGTTTTGTTTTCTAATTCTGAAATGAAGATTGACAAAAGGGAAATAAAATAACTACAGTACTTTTTCTGTTTTTAGATTCTTTCAAAGCCCTAGCAGATATAATATGTGAATATCCCAGTATCCATGAAAGGTATGTTCCATATTATTTGCTTGGTGAAATATCTATAGAATATGTTTTCCTCACATTAATCACATAGAAAACATCCCCATGTAGAAATTTATTTCAGCTGTAAAAAAACCTACACTTAAACTGAGTTTAATACATTTTGTAAATTAGCTAAAGATTCTACTTAAACAATTCTACTGAATATTGTGTTAGCTGGGAACTGAAGCTAAAAAATCCAGAAGTATTGTGACTTTTTCTTTATGTGTCAGACTTGGAGGCCACAAGAGCACATTGTGGGTAGCAAATTATAAAAATATGTGACATCATACTAGGGGCCTAACCTACGTACTTGGAATGGATTTGTGATATCTAGATGAATGTCAACATTTTGGTGCCATGATTTGTTGTAGATGCTGCATTCAGTTTAACTCCTTACTTTAATTTGGAAGGGCTGGTTCTACAGATGAAAACTCCCAGGAGAATTGCCTAGTTCAAGCCATATGTATATTACTTGCCCTAGCTTCTTAAACCCTAATTACATTTAATAACATTACACTAAATTTTAATGAACATTTCATTTTATACTCACCAGTAATACTAAATCAAATGTATTCATTCATTATTTGTAGAAGTCGATTTGTATTTGTTCCTGGTTCTGAAGACCCTGGTCCAGGCTCCATTTTACCAAGGTACATTTTTGACCTAATACTTATAAGTTTATGTCATTGAAGGATGCTTTGAGAATTTCCAGTGTTTTTCATTCATGTATATAATGTAATGTATGTATGTATGTATGTATACACATACACATATACTTTTTTTAGGCCACCACTTACTGAAAACATTACTGAAGAATTCAGACAACAGGTGCCAGTTTCAGTTTTCACCACAAATCCTTGCAGGTATGTGTCCCTCATATGGCCGTTTAATAATAGTGGATTTCTGCACTGGGCACAAGATTTGAATAAATGGTCATCAATGTGTTCCTATTTTATTTATTTATTTTGGTGGCATAAAAACACTGGCATTCCATGATAGCTGAAATTTTACTCTATAGCAAACTTTGCTATGGCGCAAAATTATCTTCTGAACCTCCAGAGCACCACTGGAAGCAATTTGGTGATCCATCACCAGAAAGGTCAGGTTCCAATTATTTTATCCCATTTAGAGGGTAAGAGGCCTTTGAAAGCCAAATGTTTTTGGTCCCCAGTCTTATCCCAAACCTATTAATTAGAGCCCCCAAACACTTAGTGGGAATTAAAGCTATGTTTGTGGCCAAATATTGATTTCCAGAAATCCCCCTTCTACTTCCACTTCCCCCCTCCCAAACCATAAAAAATGAGCTGAAACTGCTATTTGGGGGTACAGTAGATAATTTAGGAGTTCAACAATGTAATATTGAAGTATTTATGAGGTTGCAGTTACATAGAGACCACTTGTCTCTATTACTAAGCAGCAAATCTATACAAAGATTTGGGACAGCTGCTGGCATATTTGACTTAATGGTAAATTCTCTTTGGTAATTGGTGAACCCTCAGAAGAGATAAAAGTTGCATTTGTTACTTTCAGAGTCCAGTACTGTACCCAGGAAATAATAATTTTTCGGGAAGACTTGGTTAACAAGATGTGCCGTAACTGTGTCCGTTTCCCTAACAGTAGTTTGGATATTCCTAATCATGTAAGATCAAAAAAGCATTCAATATTTTGAATTAAAGTTTGGGTTAAGGGTTTTTAATTGGCGAAGAAATTGGAAGAAGTATGGGAGCAAGGTATTTCCCTTGCTTGAAGTTCTTTGTTACAGTTTGGGCAGATAACATCAAATAAGTTTACAAAGATTTTGTGCAAGAAACAATGCAGATAAAATGAGAGACAGAATGAAACATGTAACAGTGGAATAACTATATTAAAAAATAAGACGCATGAAGGTAACTAAAGTGCAGAGCAACAATCAAAGAATGGTTTATTGAAATGTTCTGCAGCTATTCACCAGCTCTGGATGGTGATCACTCTGCTTTGGATGGTATAATTTTAAGGGAATCTCGCAATACTGCTCAGAATAGTGTTCTCAAGTTCCTTCAAAACTGAGGGACTTGAAACAAATCCTAGATCTGGTTGCACAACCTGGTAAACCAATCAGGTCTGTTAACAAACATTTTACTGACTAACAAACAGGACAAAATAAATTTTGAAATCTGTAGTTATTTATTTGCAATAATTCATACCTGAGGGTTCTATGAAAGAACTGCAACACCAAGTTTACTTTTATATGTAATTTAATAGCACTGTTTTTCACCTTTCAGTTTGTAAAAACTATTTTATCACAAGGACATCTGACGCCATTGCCTCTTAATGTTAGCCCTGTGTATTGGGCCTATGACTACACCTTGAGAACCTACCCTTTGCCAGATCTGATTGTTTTTGCTGACAAATATGACCCATTCACTGTAACCAATACCGATTGCCTTTGTATAAATCCGGTAAGATCTTATATTTTTCCATTCTCAAAAAATGATGAAAACATGTTTCTAACAAATATATTAGAAATAACAAAGCTGGTCAAATCCCAGACTAACAAATCCTCCAGATAGTATTTGTTGTGGACTTTTGTTGTTGCTCATAATACGGTAGATACTATCTGTAGCATTATGAAGCATAGTAGCTTCTTCTGTCATTAAAAATAATCTTTCTGTCAGTGCATCTTACTTTCAAATGTTTTAAGATAGGCTAAAAATATTTCTTGTAGGTAGAAAAGAAAAGAAAAAATTGTATTTGTAATGACTACTTCTGTCATATTAATTTTCAATAATAGTCACTGCATGATGTGTTTTAAATTATATTTAGAGATGTTAAGAATGTTTCTTAAAATTATGTCTAAAGAAAAGATTTTTCCTATGCTGTTTTTCCTAAATACCAGGGATCTTTTCCAAGAAGCGGCTTTTCATTCAAAGTATTCTACCCCTCTAGCAAAACTGTTGAAGACAGGTAAGGTCACTTTTTAAAGATAAATTACTGAGTATACAAGAACATCTAATTTACTGTTCTTCATGCTGATAAAAACAGATATAACTTAATAGTTGTGGAATTATTGAATAAACATAGCTTGACAAAGTAAATTATCACCATTTTTATTTTGTATATTCAGCTATATCACTGTTATAAAAAATAAATGTGATTTTTTTATATAGATATAATAAGGAATTAAGAATGTAGAGGTAAAAGATAATTAGAACAGTAACAAGGAGTTATTGTGCTGAAGGGCACAGCTCTGACAAGGATAAGGTAATGAGACATCTTTTGCTGGCTCTCCTTTCAGACTGCTTAGTAGTAAAACTTCAGTTCATATTTGAAAATGCTATAAATAAATGCAGATTTGATAATATGGAAGCAGTTACTGTTAATGAACTGATACTGGAACAATATGTTAACAGTGGATTATGTTACCAAGGTGGGTAAAATGTAGAAACCTTTTTCAAATATACCTTGCAGGCTATTAACTATATTTGACATGACTGAAGAGCTAATGTGCCTGATACTGGGACTTCATTTCTTAACAACAAGCTGTTCCCAATAATACCAAGCTGAACGTATTTGGGAGGGTTCCCAGTGGATCTGGAATTCTGCTAGGGCAAAATGATTCATGTATTTATAATTGTATTTGTGTAAATTATTGCTTGATCAATTTTCAAGGTCACTATAACCCCTCAAGAACTGGATGGCCATTTTTAGGCCTTTGAGTTGGCTTATGCAACTTAAGCATCTTGAACTATCTGTACCCTAATATAAAAGACTAGGGAGCAAATGATCTGTTGATGTCAATCCTAAAAGTCCTAAATCAAATTAGAAAACTATCTCAATAGAGAAATATTTGGTTTGAAACTTAAAAAACAGAATTCTCATTGTGACCACAAATAAGTAAATATAGTTCAGCCTGTTTTGAATTTGATAATGGTAGAGTATTTCTTTATTAAATATAACATCCACAGAATGTCAGCTGATAAACAAGATTAATGGTGTCCTTTTGCTAAATACCTGAGATAAACTGTATTTTGGCATGATTAATGATTTCTAACTATAGGCAGTTTAGGTATATTATCAGACTGCTTTAGAAAGATACAATTTGCTTGACAGATTCTGCTGAAAGCAATCAATCAAAACATGGAATATCAATTCTGCACCAATTATGAAATGCTGGGCTGAGTTTTACAATCTTAATAGTTTGGAGCCATTTTACTTAAAGTATTATTACACAGACCTAATTGGCTATTATGATTTTCCTCACAGGTCTCTTATGTAGTTAACCTTGTACCTTAAAAAAACAAGTGGCCTTAGTGTATAAATATTGAAGGTTTTTTTTTTTTTTAAAAATGTGTTTTCCAGGTTGCCTTCCTTTCCATCTGGTTTGGTTAATTGAATTTAATATAATTATTACTTCTGTAGGCATTTTTAAATATTGTTATCTGAGTTGTGAAAGTTATGTTCCAAGACAAAATATATGTATGAATAATTCAGTTATATAAATTAATGTTAATGATAAATGTTTTGCATGATCAAGTCTTAATCTTTGATGTAGTCAGTGCAGAGGATAAAGAAGTAAATACTCTTTAAATTAAGAAAAGAAGTACTATGTTGGTTTCAAGACTACCAGTGTAGATAGAAGTAATGTTAATATTGTTTTTTGTTTTAAATTTTCAGCAAACTCCACGGTCTCTAAATCTCAATCAAGAAGAATAAGCCAAAGTTTCAGGTCTTAAAATGACTGAAGTACTTACTACAACTGTTTCTCAAAATTTAGGATCCTGATTGTAATCTCATGTTATAGCTAATATATATCTTGTAAATATATTTTTATATATTCATGTGTCACATCTCATACTTCAAATAATTTGACTTTACTCTTACAAAAAGAAATCTTTTCTACTCCTGCTCACTTCCAAAATATTCAAAGCAAAAATCTATAACTTTCCTGATTAGTATTAAGCAAATAACCTGAATATTCTTTCGAACAAATACATACTTTAAAACAGGACTATATACAGTATGGGAGGAAAATAATGGCTTTTAAACATCTCCTATCCCTGTTAAGTAATCAAGATGGAATATCTAAAATGCAGAAAAATTCAACTATCACTGGTTTTATAACTTCTTAAGATACCTGCATACGAACTGTTCACTATAGTATTTTAGCCATTTCAGTGGCTCAACTTTTTCTCTTTTATGAACTACAGAACTAGTGTAATTTCCTTAACTATTAAAGCAGCTATCCCAAACTCCTATGCCTCCAATTTAATTAGAACTAAAACTCCCAGAATTTAAGGGCAACATGACCCAAAGTACTATAATAAAGCTAAAATCTAACTGATCTTGATTTAGAATAGCAACAAAGGCTCTTGATTCCTATTGCTAAGCATTCATAACGTCTTAAAAGGGAAGATGTTAGAAACTTTTTTTTTCTTTTAAATGAAAGAGGATATTGCCCACAAGTTATTTGTACATATCAACAGCAAGTTTCAGGAATTGTGATATAAGCTTTAGAAAGGATCACACAAAATGGAAGTCCTAAGTTATTTTAAAACATTAATGGCTTAAAGGTTACCTTGTAACCTTCAGCTGGGTGAAACAGTGCATCAAGCTTTTTCATACAATGTACTTCAAATGGGCTAATTTACAGAATACACCTGAAATCCTGGGCCCATGACTCCCAGGGAATTGAAATTTGGCAATTTTTATAAAACATTTTATGACAAAAAATATAAAGCATGTTGTGACATAATATGCCATAAAATATTTCCTGTGATCAATTGCTATGTTTGGCTGCTATACAGTTCAAGGAAGGTATATCTGTGAGTATCTCTCTGGAATTTGTAAAAAGTGTTTCCAATACATTAAAAGCTCTGCCATCATTCAAAAACATTGAGGAATGTGGTAGGAAATATCTCTAAGGTTGACCTAGTGAGTCATGGGCTGTAAGACCGGAACAAATGTTAGTCATACACTGAAAAAATGCTTGATTGGGGAATACGATTGATGATCCCCTCCAACTTGCCAGCAGTCTGCTTTTGGCCATCACAACAGGTGTGATAGCTGTGATGGCACACCAAGATAAGGCACAATTAGCCAGTAAAAGTTATCTACTGCTCACAGAATTAGTCAATACATCTATTCTTTGTCACCACCAACCAAGGAAAGAAAGTATTTGAAAGAAAGAAGGTGCAATAGTTGTTCCTGATACCAGCAGCTTATTCCTTGCCTTCTAGGCATACAAAGGAACTGAGGGCTGGATCTACTCTTGTGTACTACCCCAAAAATGTTCCGGGGTAACAAAATGTTTGGATTCCAAAAAGACTTCTTAAAACTTCATAAAGACAGGCAACTTTACACCTGGTGCTGAGTTGTTTTCTAGCTCGGCAGTTTGGAAAGCTCCCAGTATGTTGTCAAATATGTCATAACTTGGCTCTGATCCTATTCCTTATATTTTCTAAGCAACGATCCCTTTGCCATAAAGAGGGTCCGCTCTCAAGAGCGCTTGGCCTATTTTTTTGCGCCCTAACTGCCATTCCGTTTACTGTGGTCGCTATGGCAACAGGCTAGACCCGCCATATTGTTAGGAATATTTCCACGGCAACAGAACCACGCGCGAGTGATAACCGCCACATCGTTTGATTTCGTATCTAACGGAGCAGGACGTCTCCCTTTGTGCAACTGTCGAGCCGGCCGTGCAAAGGAAACGAAGCCCGCTTTGCAGGCATGACGGATCATTTAGGCCTGGAAGACTTGAATCTGACAGGAGAAGAAACCGAGCGCCTGACAAGCGCTTTCAAGGAGGAGGGATTCCGCACTCTTTTTGCGGAGTACGTGGCCGAACTGAACGATCCCGAACAAAGGGCCATTTATGAAGCCGAAATAATAGCTATGGAGCGGCAGCGGGGCGTCAAAGCCCGCTTCCTCCACCCCACACCGGGCTGGGTCCTGCGCACGAGCCAGGCTGGTAGCCGGCGCTGTTACATCAATATCTGCAGCAACCCGCTAATAGGGAGGCCGGAGCCTCGGCCAGAGCCTGGGGGGTACTGCTGGTTACTGCCACACTCCTTAGCCCCGGGCCGCGAGGAACTGAGCCGCAGTCACCCGCGTGGGCCCCGCCGCCTGGTCTACGACGTCCTCTTCCACCCCCGCACCTTGCGCTTGGCCGGCCGCATGACCCAATTCCGCCGCCTGGTGAACGACACGGCCTTGGAGGCGATAGAGAAAAATTTCTCCCCGCAACTGGACCGCACCAACGCCGTCCCCCTCAACCGCATCAAGTACAAGGGCGTCCCGCAGGCCACGCTGCTCCGGACGCCGCTGGCCGCAGGAGCTCGACCGTCCCCAGAAGAGGCCGGAGAGCCAGACGACTCCCCCTTGCCGCCTTTCCCTTCGCCTTACACCTATCCGCCGCCCAGCCCGCAGTACGAAGCTCCGAGACCCCCTCCGCCCAAGCCACCCCCGTCTGCCACCACTCCGAAATGGACCCTTCGGCAACGCTCCTACGTGGACCTTCAGGATTATCGCAACAGCCGGGACTCCGCGCCTAGCCCGATCCCCCGCGAGTTGGTGATGACCATTGAACTGCCGTTGCTCAGTTCTGCCGCCCAGGCCCAGCTGGAGATCCGCGGCCGGGAACTCCAGCTGGACTCGCAGCGCCCTGCTGCCTACCATCTGCGCGTCCCATTGCCCTACGCAGTGGACGAGAGCAGTGGCCGGGCCACGTTCAACAAAGCCAAGAAACAACTGGTGGTCGTCCTGCCGGTTGTGCAGAAGCCTGACCCGGGGCTTGCTTTCAGCGTTCAAGCTGAGGAGGATCCAATCGAGGCCTCGCCAGAAAACGAGGAGCAGCTGCCAGAAGACAGCTGCATCGGCCCGGGGGAGGACGGTGCGGAAGTGTGTCAAAAGAGCAGCTATTCTGAGCAGGCGCTTCCCGTTCTTGCGTCCGTCGTACAAATAACTCCGACCCCCGCTTTGGCTGTTGCTACAACAAATGATGCTGTGGGTGCCGCTTTAGTTTCTGACTTGAACGGCCCAGTTCCGCTCAGTGCCCACGAACGCCCTAAACGCGACAATCTGGAGTTGTCGATGCATGCGGAAGAAGAGACTCCCATCGTTTCTCGTGCTTCTGAATTTAGTGCTGCACTTCCCGTGTGCAACGAGAAGAACAGTGAAAGGGATCCGGGGTTAACCAGAGGCAGTAACAACGTGGTCTTAGGTGCACAGCCTGAAGGTACCGGCATAGATTCCCTTTCCCCCTCGCTGCATACCGACCAGACGTGGGAGCTCCCTACAGATCCTGTTGTTTCTTTAAGTCAGGAACATCTTTGTACCGACATGGAACTTAATAAAAATCCCAGCATCGCTAATGTTGAGCTCCCAATGTGTACAGATAACACCACAATCCCGTGTATATGCCCCTGTGATAGCTTGGATCATTCGGAGACAATTTTGTCAACTGACAATGTAGATCAGAGGCCAGAATTCTCTGGGAACTCTGCAAACCCCACTACTAGTGACTACGTGGAAAATTCTGTTTTGTATCCTGGAAAGAGACCCACTGTTTCTTCTGTTCAGCCTTCACAAAAGCTTGAAGTTGCTGCAGATCCTTCAATATCTCCTGCCAGCACTCTGTGTCCTCCTTTTAATTGTACTCAAGATGAAAAATCTTTGGTGATCCTCTTACAGGTTCCAGATATTGTTCCCCTGAGTTTCCAAGGGGAAGTGGGCACAAATTACTACTGGGTGAATTTTGCAAACAAAGACTCGATTTCCTACAATTTCCTCTTGCAGTTTCTTCCTGAAAATAAATTATCTTCTCCAGAAAGTGAAGTTAATGTATCACCTAATAATGTTGTCATTATCCTCACCAAATCACCTGAAACCACTGGAATTTGGACAAAATTCTATTTTGGTCCAAATTATGACAGTTTGCAGGTAAATTACTTCTTAGATTTTTATATTACCTCCTATAGTTTAAAGTTTTTTATGATTTGGAAATATGCGTGATAGTTCAGAATTGTACATGTATTTTATTTCATTCTTTCTGTACAGAATGTGGGGTAGTAAATTTTGTGTAATTTGCCCAGTAATTTAATTCTTTTAGCAATTGTTTGAGGTAATAAATTAGTGATTGATCCAAATTTATACTTGTTTGCTAATTTGTTATCACAGTCTGAAGGGCAACATAGCAAATACAGGTAGTTGTTGACTTACAACAATTCACTTAGTGACCATTCAAAATTATGGCACTGAAAAAGTGATTTATGACCATTTTTCAGACTTAGAACCATTGCAGCATCCCCATGGTCACGTGATTTACATTTAGATGCTTGACAACTGACTCATATTTACGACAGTGACAATGGCCTGGGGGGTCATATGATCACCTTTTGCAGCCTTCTGTCAAGCAAAGTCAATGGGGAAACCAGATTCACTTAACAACCGGGTTACTCATTTAACAACTGCAGTGATTCACTTAATAAATGTGGCAAGAAAAGTCATAAAATGGGGAAAAACTCACTTTACAAATTTCTCAGCAACATAAATTTTGGGCTCAATTATGGTCGTAAGTTGAGGATGGCTGATATTTTATTTATTTATTTATTTATTTAGATTTATACCCCGCCTCTTTTCCCCAGTCAAGACATACCTGATATACTCAGAATCAAGTTCTCATAGCTGTATTTTAGGTTGTAGCTTAGCTGTATTTTAGGTTGTAGCTTTACTTGATTCAGTAAATATGTCATTGCTTAATTACTGTACATTTCTGATATTTTTGATACTATTTTGAGGTCCTGTGAATGGAAGTCATAGTTAGGACTCTTTAGAAACAAGGTGCAAAAGAATACTGGAGTATTGGAAGAGGGGACAGTTATGCCACTGCCTGGGTAAACAATGGTTTCCCCTTCTTCTGTTCAGCTATGTTGATATTGTAGTTGGATATAAAGGTTATTATTTGATGGCAATAGTTAACTCAATTTTTAATCGTAGAAAGTGAGTAGGTTCTTCCTATTCATCCTCTTCCTTTTGTATCATTTATTCATTGGATATGTACCATAATCTGTACACTTTCAATGTGGAGGTAAGAAAACTAGGCTATCTTCATTTGGGACAAAGTTTTGTTAAAATAAAAAGAATACTGATTTAATGCATTTCTGTCTTTAGACTAATATTCTATGGTATATTGTCCCATTCTTAACTCTTATCTGCCTTTTCTGTCGAATGATGAATGCTGAATCACTCACAAGATCACTGAAAAAAACATTCTAGTTTGTAGAAGCTCTATGTTTTGGTACACTTTTCATGTAATGCTAAATCATTGCTAGCAGAAGATGCCTATATAAAGCACCTGACTCAAACATTTTCCCTTTTCACCATTGCCTGTGGGGTAGAGGAGAAATAAAACCAAATCTAGCTTTTGTAAAACAGATTCTTGGTTTCATACTATATGTGAAATAGGAATTGCAGTTGAAAATCAATTCTACTTTTGCTAAATGACAATTAAAAACAATTCAGGACTTATGGTATCTAATTTAAAATAGCTATATATTTATAGATATATGCTCACAATAAAAACTGATGGGAGATTTTGTTCATTTTGAAGATATAAACTAGATGGAGGACAAATTTGATTTTTCATTTTGTTGGAAAATTCACTACAGAATATGCAATATAGCTCTGTAGAAAGAAAAATTTAAAGTCCAGGCATAGCTGCTGCATATCTAGCCAATTGTCATGCAGTTAGAACAGCTAAGGGAACGGTCCCCAACCTTTCTGGCTTAGTGGACTCATGGTGGCAGTAGGGGTTGATGGGATGGTTTCGCATACGCACCAATTACATCCACAATTGGAGTTTTGCAAACTCACCTGCTGCTTGTCCGGATCAGCCCCCCACAGGTCGTGGATTGGTCCTGGTCTGTTGACTGGAAGTTGCGGGCCCCTGATCTAAGGGATCTAAGTACATGGACAGCTAGTATGTAAAATGTACTATAGTCGTGTTTACTTGTTTGCAAGCCATTTAGGATTTTAAGGTTACTGAGCAGCCCTTTATATTAAGTTTAAAAAAAATGGAACAGCCACCAGTGAAATTATTTCAATTAATGAAATATATACTTCTGATAACTACAAGTAGTCCTCAGTTTCCAACCACAATTGAGCCCAATATTTCTGTTGATAATTGAGACAGTTGTTAAGTGAACTTTGTCCCCTTTTATGATCTTTCTTGCCATAGTTGTTTAGTGAATCATTGCAGTTTTTAAATTAATAAATGGTTGTTAAGTAAATCTGGCTTCCCCATTGACTTTGGTTGTCAGAAGGCTGAAAAAGGTGATCATATAACCCCCCCAAGACACTGCCACCATCATAAATATGAGTCAGTTGCCAAGTGTCTGAATTTTGATCACATGATCAAATGCTGTAAAGGTCAGAAGTGTGAAAAATCGTCATAAGTCACTTTTTCAGTAATCATCTACTTTCAGTAATGTTATACCTTTGAATGGCCACTGAGGACTTACCTGTACTTTTTGCATCAGTCTAGCTGCAGCTTTGCAGACTAGCTGAGGCAAAAGTCATTACTATAACGATTGCATAGAGATGTTATATAAGCTGTAGTTGCCTAATCTATGCAAACAAAAGCTACTGGCTCACCAATCAAACTTGGGAAAGATTCCTAATGTTAACCAATATTTGAATACTCAAGTTCATTGCATGATGAGATCCTATGGACTGAAAATTTCAGAAGGGGTAATTACCCTGAGAGAAGCCAATTTTCTAGAGCCATTTGCAGGAATATTTTTCATATGTTGTGACATACGTTGTTCTGCAACATTTGGCATGCTTCTTTGTTATTAGGATTTCTGTTTACCTTTTCCAACAATCATCCTTATTTTTATTCTGGTATTTCTGAAGACTGGCCTGATTCTCTGCCATTCCTTCCACATGCTGGATTTTGCCAACCACTGTGGAAAATATTTTGTTTTCTCATAAAAATAATTAGTTCCATGACTTGCTGAACTTTTTTCTCGTCATTCAGGATGTAGCCATTAGTTGAGAAAATTGATGTTGGGAATATAATGACAAAGTTTTCCTCTGCTACTTCTGTAAATGCTGTATCCATGGGAGAGGCAGTGTAATTTTTCATCTATGCAAAGGTTACTAATTTGTTAAATGGAGTTTCAAAAGTCAAGTGTTCTTTTCAATTAAAAAATTTATCTTTTTCAGTACGGATCAGTGGTGACAGGGAGGTACACAAATAACTTTCTTTTTCAGTATGGATCAGTGATGACGGAGGCACACAAATAAATCCGCTGTTTTTATCAGAGGCTGCTGCAAAGTCATTAATTTAATGATTTAATGAGCCAATGAATTTATTATAAACATTGCCCTTGGTATGAGGATTCCACAATGAAGATAAAATTACAAATAACTGTCTTTACTTTACTGAAGTCAGGTAAGATTTTCAGCATGTGGAACCATATACTGTAGAGATTGAAGTAGGCTCATATGTCCATGGCTTTTATTACTAGCATTGAAACACGCAAAATTTGATTGCTTGTATGAGCTGGATAATTGTTCTCGGAGACATGAAGTTATGGTTGACCTTTACAGCTCCTACTATTATTAACTTTGTTCCCTATGCCTGTTTTTCTGCCTATTCAAACTTTCCATGTATAAGGAAAAATGATTGAATTTAGAAATGAATCCTGTCCCATCAATATTACCTACATTGACTTCTTGTTGCACTTCCTGCGCCGTTGGAAGCAGGGACCACGAGCTCGGCAGCCTTGCTGCAAGCTTTCCTTGTTGGAGGGCTCCAAGAGGAGCCATAGTTGCCCTGGAGGGCTGGTGAAGAAAAGGGAACCCCCAGGCAGGTCGAGGAGAGTTGCATCTCTCCACCCTGACATGGAAAACCCCTTATCTGAAGACTTGGAATAGCGGTGGTCAACTGGCTGCCCCAAAGTCGAAATCAGCCAGAATACCCAAGACTGCAGGTGCAAAGAGAGCTGTGAACAGAGATTGTTGCTGGAAGAGATGAATCTACCCCAAGAAGGTACAACTAAGAAAAAGTGCTAAAACGACATTTAATCAAGCTGTGAAAGAAAATACTTTTTAAGAGATCTGCTGTAAAATAACTCGAAAGTGCCATCTAGTGATAAACGTGATCCCTAAACTCCTGAGAAAATAAAAGAAACCTGATACTGTAGTTAACAGATCTGACACTTGGAGACTGGGACTTTTTAAACTGTTTATTGCCTTGTGATGGCTAGAACTGGCAATAAGAAAACTTTTGGAAAATATCTTGGACTATTAGACATTGAGTAGCTGTTGGAATAGGTCATTTGGAGAAATTGACTTTGTCTTGGAAAAAATAGAGACAGAATGAAATATATACTGGCTGGAAAAAGAAAAAGAGGCAGGTCGGAGGTTTGAGAGAAAGGCCCTACTTATTGGAGCTTGGAGATCAACTATACTTTTATGACACTGGACTTTTTGAATTGGATTTTAATTTTCTCTCTATTCCCTAAATCATTTTTTCCCATTCTTGCTCCATTTATTCACATTACAGCAAAATTATTTTGCCTGCTTTTTTTTGACAGAACAGACTGTACAGCCATATTGTGGTAGAGCCATACTGCTTAGATTAAATAGTAATAAAACCATGTTACAGCCGCCTCGTATTCCCCTTGATTGGAGAAGAGAGGCGAGGTATAAATCTAATAAACATAAACATACATCTAATAAACAAAAAAATAAGAACAGATTTATTATGGGAAAGAGCCTTGAATTTGTGCAAGGTTCCTTTTATTGAAATCATGAGGTACTGATGAATTGTTTATACTGGTAGAACCTGGATAAAAGAATGAAAAAATAAATAGAGCCATTTTTGTCTACTGATGAAGGCACCAGGTTAGAAATAAGGAAACTGAGTCCTGCCTTAAGCGTGAAAGCCAACTGGGTGATTTTGGGCCATTCTCTGTCAGCCAATTCACCTCACAGAGTTGTGGGGAAAATAGGAGGAGGGAGGAGTATTAGCTAGGTTTGTTACGTAATATTTTCTGCTTTATTTATAAAAATAGTAAAGCCAGCATATAAATCCTTTAAAATTAGTTTTAATTACAGTTTAATGAAACAAACTAACTTTGTCAGTTAGGCCTTTTCTATATCAATGCTAAACCACAGCTGTTCAGCCATAGATTATTGAAAGGATTCACACAAGATGGTTAATAATAAATTATAGTTTAAAAATCATAGTAGCTGGTTATATTGAGTACTGTCAAACATAGTGAAGCTTACTTTTGAATAAATTATATTGCAATATTAGTTGTTTTTTTTTAAAACCCCAATCAAAGTAATAGCACCCACCATGGAACATTGAAAGAAAATAGAGTAAGTGAAGGCATGTATAAGTGAAAGGTAGAAATCAGAAAAACATGTAGTTGTTACGAATTATTTTTTAATTGCTGGTGAATAGGTGTCAAATCATTGATTTTTCTTCGAATATTTATTATTTATGTAGGAGTTATATTTGTAATCTGTATTTTGTTCAGGAACTGAAGATCACAATTTGCTATATGCTCTGCATTTCCACTGCACATTAAGTTAATAAATCTGGAGCAAAATAAATACATGAATGGAAATTGAATGGGTCAATTGTCTAGCTGATGATTGCATTCAACAAGATAGAAGTAAAGAGTTTAAAGAACAAAAACTGGTCTGAGGCAATGTATGAATGTCATAGAATCAACAAGAATTTGCTAGGATAGAAAGATACGGAGGAAAAGTAAATGCTTTTTAATCTCTTGCCCAGTGTTTTTTTTTCTTTTTTAAAGTAAACATTTATTACTCCAAAAGGAACAACATTAATGTAAGGTCCTGCCTCATCATTTGTTGCAAGTCTTAATTCATTCTGAGCTTTAGCTTTCCTGACTTCAGTTGCAGACTCAGGCTACATACTTTAT
>JANHGC010007853.1:12192-22432 GCA_027560395.1 Boaedon fuliginosus
TGTTTTTAAATTGTATTGTTAGCCGCCTCGAGTTCCCTTTGGGTGAAGAGAGGCGGGGTATAAATTTAATAAATGAATGAAATGAATGAATGAACTTAAAAATTTTATTGCTGAAATAGGCCAGAACTGGACATGTACCTGTGTTCAGTCAGATTTCCTCTTTGCTGCTGTCCACTTGTACATCAAGCAGTGTTTCTATTGCTTCATCTTCCAGAGGTCTTCTGAGAATAAAGGAGCCCTCTGGGATTGGAGAAAGACCATTTGGGGAGTAATTTCATCAACAACCTAAGTGCTTCCTCTTGCTTGTTACAGACCAGATCCTCAACCAATTTGCCTGATAGAGTATCAGAAAAAATCACCACATACTGCTGAAAACCAGACAGTTCTATAAACACCCGGGTGAACCATCCAAATATGTTCAGTCATGCATATAAAATGTGTGGCGGTCATTTTGCATTTGGATCAGAAAGTGATTTGACAGTGGCAGAGAAAAGATGATAGTACTCTTCACATTCAGGTTATGTGAGCCATAGTGGCGCAGTGCTAAGAATGCAGTACTGCAGGCTACTTCTGCTGCCTGCCTGCAGTTTGGTAGTTCGAATCACACCGGGCTCAAGGTTGACTCAGCCTTCCGAGTTCCCCTTGACCGGGGAAATGAGGCGGGGTATAAATAGAATAAAAATAAATAAATAAATAAATAAATAAATCCATCCTTCTGAGGTTGGTAAAATGAGGACCCAAATTGTTGGGGACAATATGCTGACTCTGTAAACTGCTTAGAGAGGGCTGTATATAAATCTTAAGTGCCATTGCTATTGCTAATATATAATAAATGGTTTGAGATAGTGACAAGGTCTAACATGACTGTCTATATATGTTGGAGCCAAGATTATCTTGGACAAGTCCATTGTTACTATGATGATCCTAAATTGGATTTTATTAGACATCGCCCTACTACAGGGAGGTTAAAGTTTCCCAATAGAAGACATGATTGGCTCCACTGCCAAGCAGGTGATCAGACAAAGGATCCCATAGACGTTAAATACCCTATGTGTTGGATGTGGTTTTAAAGAATAAACTTATTTCTCTGAAAAGTGACATTTAATGGTAATAAATAATAGCATGTAATAGTACTGTGGCATTCCTCTTGTACCCCTGCCTTAACAGCAATTGAAAATTAGTTTGAAAAATTAATTCAGTGTTTGTTATTTCAGTATTAATATGGTTAATTTTTTGGTAAAATTCATTTTCAGGGAACTGACTCTCTTCTGGAGTAAACTACAGCAAAGAGTAGAACCGTCTACACAAATATATTTGGAGAGATGCCGTCAACTATCTGTATTAACAAAGACAGTGTACCACATTTTCTTCCTGATTAAAGTAATAAATTCTGAGGTAAATACATGTAAGATAATTATTTTTTGTCTGTGAAATTAAAATAAAGTCTGCCAATTGAAATCACATTAAATGTTAAGATCCCACATGAAGTTAGATAAGGCCTTGCCAGGAAGATGTTAGTTTCTTTTAATGTGTTAAGGTCTCTTAAGATAAAATTCATAAAATAAATTATTTTAACAATTATAAGATATAGCTAGGGACCTTTGGACAACTTCAGATATATATTCAGCAAATTTGATAATTGTTTTCTGTGTGGCTGTTTTATTACTTTTTTCTTTCACAATCCATGGACTTCAATATTTCTTTGGTGAAAAATGTACTTGTCAACTTTGTACAGGAAGTTAAATGGATTCTTATCAAACCTTATATATCTAAAGACTCTTATCAAGTCTTATCAAACCAGTCATAAATAACTTCCATTATAACTCTGAACAGTTGCTGAATGGACTATCTGTGATATAAAAACAATTATCTGTGATAATTGAATGATCAATTATCTACTGGTATTTTCATCAATCTTCTGCTGGGTAAATATGTTCTCCCATGGAATACCATGATGGGCTCGGTGAAGGAATGGGCTCCGCCCCCCCCCCAATGACAGGCAATACCAGAACAAAAGGGGGTGGAGCTCCCCTCAAATCCCCAGTCCGTTTTTGCCTCAGGGCTACCTTTCAAGCAAGGGTCTGCTTTTCTCTACCTTTCTCTGTTTGATACCTTTTTCTCTCTTGGAATCCCAAATATATTTCTCCTTGCATTTCTCTGGAAACTATTTATTTATATATTTGTTTATGTGTATCCTACCTTTATTATTTTTGCAAATAATTCAAGGCAGGAATCATACCCAACATACCTTGTTCCTCCTATTTTCCCCACAACAACCCTGTGAGATTAATAGGTTTTCAAGAGTGGAATTTACCTTAATCAATGACTGTACTGAATCTCAATTTCAAGTTGACATTTCCTCTTAGTGATGCATTGCATAAATGGAATATTATTGATAAGCCAAAGACCTTGCTGAAATGCATATTTCTTATAACAAAGTTAATGTTTTACATAATAATGTTAATTTCAAATTTTCATTTGTTTGGGATTCATACATTAGAATGAGTATGAATCCCAAATAAATGAAAATCTGAAAATAACATTTGCCCCTTTGAGGTAATTAACACTGAGAATTCTTAATGTTCTAGTTAATTAATGCAAAATTAATTGAAATCAAAATCTAAGCATACATTCATTTATATATTTAGGAACTGGCATCACATTTACAATATAATCTGTTTCTTGCTCTACAGATTGATGCTGCTGGTCTTGCAACCTGTATTGAACTTTGTGTGAAAGCATTACGCTTGGAGGCTAGTGAGAATACAGAAGTCAAAATTTCCATTTGCAAGACAATATCTTGCTTATTGCCTGATGATTTAGAAGTTAAACGTGCTTGCCAACTAAGTGAATTTCTTCTTGAGCCTACTGTGGATGCATATTATGCCGTAGAAATGTTGTATAATCAGCCTGACCAGAAATATGATGAAGAAAACCTTCCGATTCCAAATTCATTACGCTGTGAGCTTTTACTTGTATTAAAAACTCAGTGGCCTTTTGATCCAGAATTTTGGGACTGGAAAATGCTAAAACGTCAGTGTCTAGCATTGATGGGAGAAGAGGCATCAATTGTCTCTTCAATAGATGAACTGAACGATAGTGAAATGCATGAAAAGATAGAGGACTGTCAAGATGAGAACAAAGACACTTCAGCAAATGGGCTTTCTGGATGTTTCGATGAAGCTACAAACTTGCTCAGAGGCATTAGAGATAAGAAACAGAAAAACAGAGAAATTAAAAAATTAAGGGAGAGGGGATTCATATCTGCTAGGTTCAGGAACTGGCAAGCATACATGCAATATTGTGTGCTGTGTGATAAGGAATTTCTTGGACATAGAATAGTCAGGCATGCACAGAAACACTACAAGGATGGGATTTATAGTTGTCCAATATGTGCACAAAATTTTAATTCTAAAGAAACTTTTGTTCCTCATGTAACACTACATGTTAAGAAATCCAGTAAGGAAAGACTTGCTGCAATGAAACCACTGAGAAAATTAGGAAGACCACCCAAAACATCAACCACTGGTATAAACAGAAAGAACAATACCTTAGTAAAGCAAGAACAACGACACATAAAAAAGAACAGTCTTTATGCAGCAGACTTTATTGTTTTTAATGACAACGATGGCTCGGATGATGAAAATTACGACAAAGACAAACCTTACATTCCAGAAGTAATTCCAGTTCAAAAGCCATTGCCTGTCAATGAATTTACTTGCCCTGTTACCTTGTGTAAAAAAGGTTTTAAATACTTCAAGAATTTGATTGCCCATGTAAAAGGTCACAAAGATAATGAAGAGGCTAAACGCTTTCTTGAAATGCAGAGCAAAAAAGTAATTTGCCAGTACTGTAGACGACATTTTGTAAGTGTTACCCATCTTAATGATCATTTACAAATGCACTGTGGTATCAAACCTTATATTTGTATACAGATTAAGTGTAAGGCTAGCTTTAACAGTTATGCTGAACTTTTGAGTCACAGAAAAGAACACCCAGTCTTCAGGGCAAGATGCATGTTTCCCAAATGTGGGAGAGTATTTTCAGAAGCATATTTGCTTTATGATCATGAAGCCCAGCACTATAATACTTTCACCTGCAAACTTGCAGGTTGTGGGAAAGTTTATCACTCACAGAATGACTTAGAAAAGCATATCGAAGATCACACTAAATCTGAAAAAATATTACAGTCTGATGGTGATAGTAACTATTCTCAGTCTTTAGATAATAATGAAAAGACTGAAGAAGTCCATCCAGAAGAGATGCTGGTACAACCACCTGACAGTAATGTAAATAACTGTGCCAAAGTAGAAAATTACATCACAGATGAGATCCATGATGAATCACTTGAGTCTGAAAGTACAAAACTATCAACCAATGTGCTGGAGCAGCCTAATTCAGTCTCCGTTGATAGTGGGGAACAACATTTAACTACTGTGACAAAGACAGAATCAATAGGTCCAGCCAGCAATGTTTTGATACCTCTTCTAGGCCAAAAAATTCGTGAGAATATGGCAAAGAAAGGAAAACTACCTGCTTTAAATACTGCCATAGATGTTGGTGCATCTGTCATCCATCCGTTTTGCTCAACAGTTGATACTTGCAGTGACATTTCTGTTTTCCATGAAAGGAAGGAGGACGGTTGTACTGGTGAGCCTCAAACCATTTCCATGAACTCAGCTAAGCTTGAACCTGATGCTCTTGCAACAAAAAGTCAAGAAAAAGAGAGTAGCCATATGTCCTTTAGCATGCAAAATCAGTTAGAGTGTCAGAATTTGCTTTCTCCAAAGCCTCAACTTGAAGAGAGTGTTAGGCCAGTTGCCAATCTCTATAATCAGCCTCTGAAGAATTTAGAAGTTCCACTTGCTTCTACCCAGAACATTGTAGGCACTACTTTTTTACCCATTCTACCACTGGCAGCTCCAGTTCAGAGGTTTACTTGCCAGGTTGAAGGATGTACGCGAATCTACAATTCTTCTCAGAGCATTGGAAAGCACATGAAGACAGCACATCCTGATCAATATGCTGAATTTAAAATGCAGTGGAAGAATAAGAAGAGTAAAAAATTAAGTTTGCAAAACCTGCCAAATGATAACAAACCAGTTTATTTTTTATCATCTCAAGTATCTACTCCTGCTAATGATGCTTTTCCTCAGCAAACCAAGACCATCTTAAATCCTACTTGTACAAGTCAGCTGCAGCAACTGTCAAATGTTCTTTTTCCAACACGTTTGGAACATACAACTAATTCATTATTACCAATAGTGGAAAATGTTGGTTTCTCTTCTCATATTAAAAATGAATCAGAAAATGCTTTAAGCTCTCAGTTGGCAAGTATGTCCAGTGCAACTTTACCTTCACAGATGGATGATTTAGAAAAGCCAGTTATGCCTCTGAACATCGACAGTGGTTCTGATCCTTTTCTTCCTTTGCCAGCAGAAAATGGGCTCATTTCTCTTTTTCCTTCCCCAGCTCACAATAGTCCGAGTTCTGTCTTTTCACAAATGGAGAATGCCAATCATTTTTCCTCCCAACTAGAAGGAAATACAAATTCTTTTTCAAAAGAGGAAAGTGTTGACATACTCTTTCCTTCTCAAATAAATAATGAAAGTAACTTCGGTGAAACCACTCCACAGCCTCTTATATCAGAAAAAAAGAAAAAGGATCGTAGGCGAGGTACAGATGGAAAAGACAAAAAGCCAAAGCATAATAAGCGGGCAAAATGGCCAGCAATTATCAGGGATGGCAAATTTATTTGTAGTAGATGTTACAGGGTTTTTTCCAATCCTAGATCACTTGGTGGTCATCTGTCTAAACGATCCTATTGCAAACCTTTGGATGAATCTGAAATTTCCCCTGAAGTTCTACAGCTTAATGGACAATCCTCCTTACTTGCAAGTATGATTCTTTCTTCAAATGCTTTAAGCTTACAACAGCAACAGGAGTCAACTTACAATCCAGATGCATGTTTTAAAGAACCATCATTTCTACAGCTGCTTGCTAGTGAAAATCGACCAACTACCATTTTGCAGAATTTATTTCCACGGACAAACATGACAAGTTTTAATCCAAGTGAAAATGAGGAAGGAAATGAAATTATCAAACAAGCTTTGGAAACTGCAGGAATTCCAAGCACTTTTGATTCTGCAGATACATTACCACATATAATTACTACCGGTTGTGTTACTAGTACTACACAAATAAATACAACAGTTTTACCAAATCCAGGCGTATCACCTTCATTACCAACAAGTTGCAACCCATCTACCTTATTCACAGACCAAAACAGAACACTTAACACCAAAATTTCATCAGAAGAATGCAACAGTTTACCTGTGTTTTCAGATGACTTAATACTTAAGACTATTGAAAATGGCTTGTGCCCCCATCTGGTTCCTAATTCTGCTGCCACAGCACATAATTTGGGAAACAGTCTTCCACGTGTTTCAGTCATAAGTAGCATCAAAAATTCAGAAGTATGTAGTTTGACTAAAAAAGAGAATAGTGGTTCAAAGAAAAAGAAGAAAACACCTGTCCCATTGGTTGTACCTCCCACTTCACAAAAATTGGTAGTTAATGATTTAGAAGGTTTAGGGCTTATCACTAGAAATGTTGAAGATAATATGCAAGCAACAGCAGAAATTTTTCAGTCAAATGTAATAGCAAATAGTGAAACTCAAGGGTTTGTGGAAAGTCTTACAAAGAAATTAAGTAATGTTAACAGTGGATTAACAGCAGATATCAAAGAAAACTTAAAGTTGGGTGAAGAAAATCAAGTAGAAATTGTTTCCTTGCCATTGAAAAATGAAAATGGTGATTCTCAGGTTACTCTGGAAAGTTGCATTCCAGAGAAGTCCAATTTTGAGATTTCAAATGATAACATTGTTCAGAACTTTGAGAAAACTCTTGAAATAATTAAAACAGCTATGAATTCGCAGAAGATAGAAGTTAAAAGTGAAATTCAAGAGATATCCATTGAAGCAATACAGAGCCCACAAAACAATACTGCTCAATGTGTTTTTGAAAACCCTGCACAACTCCCTAAACCTGAGTCTACTCAATGTATAACACATACACAGAATATCGCCCTTGCCAAAAGTCTTGAGCCTGAAGCCTCTCATAAAGATGATATTCAGCTTATGGAAATTTTGGAAGGCTTGAAAAGGCTGAATTTAGAAAGTGAAACATCAAATCAAGTACTAGATAATATAACTCATTGTCTTCCAGCAAATACATCAAAACCACAAGTCCTTATTCCAGGTGTAACACCTGAGACCACATCTCTTGCCCAGACAGCTTCAGAAACACATCCTACGTTTGTTGAAAAGGTTCATAAGCCATTTACGTGCCAGGCTCCAGGTTGTAATTATAGTGCCATGACAAAGGATGCATTATTTAAACATTATAGCAAAATACATCAGTACACTGCAGAAATGATTCTTGAAATTAAGAAACATCAGTTAAAGTATGCTCCATTTAAATGTGTTGTTGCTAACTGTCCCAAAACATTTACAAGAAATTCTAACCTCCGGGCACACTGCCAGCTGGTACATCATTTTACAACAGAGGAAATGGTAAAATTAAAGCTAAAAAGGCCTTATGGACGCCGATCCCAAAGCAAAACCCATAATGCGTTACCAAGACCTAATGTAAGAAACATGCCATATGTGTTAATAGAAAGTAAAAGAGAGTCACACTTGATTAAGGAGCTTGATCTAAAGGAAGAACCAGTCATGGAATCTATGAAGGTTCCAGAAAGATTGATACCAGAAGCAGCAATACCAGAAAATACTTCTGATAAATTAGAAAAATTAGAAAATAGTTCCCAAATAGTTCCAGTTTCTCTGGAAATTCATAATATATCCATAATTAATAATAATCAAGTGCAGCCCAAATTACGTAAGATCAGAAGGCATAGGAAAGAAGAAGAAAAAAAGAACAAAAAGTCAATTCCCAAGCCTTTGGAATTGCCCACTAGTTATAATCCTTACAGACCTTACAAGTGTGTGCATCAAGGGTGTTTTGCAGCTTTTACAATACAACAGAATTTGATTCTGCATTATCAAGCTGTACATAAATCTGACCTACCGTTATTCTCTTTGGAGGCAGAAGAAGAAAGTGAACCAAGTAAAGAAGAAGAGGCTGGTAAGGAAGAAGAGAGTGATGCAACTGAAACTGTGAAAGAGTTCAGATGTGAAGTAAGAAATTGCTCTAGGATATTTCAAGAAGTTACTAGTCTTATTCAGCACTATATGAAACTTCATGAGATGACTCCCGAAGAAATTGCTAGTATGAAGTCATCCTTGGATGTTGGAAGATTTCCCTGTGATCAATCTGAATGTAAATCATCATTTACAACATTTGTTAATTACATTAATCACCTTGAGACAGATCATGACATAAAAATAAAGCAGAACAAAACAGAAGATTGCATGTACAAATGTGATTGTGAAGGTTGTGATCGTATTTATGCAACAAGATCTAATCTTCTAAGGCACATTTTTAATAAACATAATGATAGGCATAAAGATCATTTAATAAGACCTAGGCGATTCCTGACACCAGGTCAGGAAAATATATCAATTAAAGTTAATCGGGAGAAAATCATGAAAATTAAACACAAAGGATTAAAATACAGGACAGGAAAAAATGGAAACAGAATATCATTTAGAACCAAGCGAAGAAAAGCAATAAAGACAGAAGACAGAAACTTCCAAATCGGGCAAATTGATGGAAATCAAACATATTCTTTAAAATGTGGGAAGTATACTTTTTCAGTAAAGGCAAAAGACAATGCTTTATCTGAATGCAGTAACAAACTTACTGTACAATATCCATGTATGATAAAAGGTTGTTCATCAGTTGTTACAAGTGAAAATAATGTAATTCGGCACTATAAATGTCATAAAATATCTAAAGCATTTACTTTACAACATCGGGACCTCTTGATTGTCTCAAATAAGCATGCAAAACCTTCAGGAGAAGAGGTTTTCTTGCAAAACGAAGCAACTGAGGATAAGGTTTGTGATGTAAAAGAAGTGCAGCCACCTTTGACAGACACTTGTGAGGATTTGAGACTGTCTCCGCAGGTGATGCCAAAAGAACCGGAAAAGACTGAGAAGGATGAAGTGGATGAGCTTGCAGAACTGTTTATTACCAAACTTATTAATGAGGATTTAGCAAGTTCAGAAAACCACGTAAAGGCCTCTTGTGATGTAAATAATGACTGTCAGGAAACTAGTTCTTCTCTTTCAGAAAAACAAAGCCTAAGCAGTAATTTTAAAAGAGCAAACAAAGAAAAAAATATATCTCAAAGTAAAAAGAGAAAAGTTGAAAAGCAGGGCGAAATCTTGGCTGTTGAATTAAGCAGTGTGCATAGAGAAGAGGAAAGTGCTGTTGCTGTTCAGACTGTTGAAGAACAGTCTTCGACTTTTGATTGGAGTTCATTTAAGCCCATGGGATTTGAAGTATCTTTCCTCAAGTTCCTTGAAGAGTCTGCAGTGAAGCAGAAGAAAAACACAGAAAGGGGAGGTTATAATAATTGTGGAACCAGGAAACGTTTTCATTCTAACTCAAGAAAGTCTAATGAAAAGAACTCTGTTGTGAGAACGCGATCATGTTCAGAAAGTGAAACTCGTGTACAGTTTGCTAATCCATCACAATTTCAGTGTAGTGGTACTGTAAAAATAGTTTTAGATAAGACTTTTAAAGATTGCACTGAGCGTGTATTGAAGCAGCTTCAGGAAATGAAACCTATTGTCAGTCTGATAAGACTTGATGGACACTGGGAAGCTAAACTAGAGGTTACAAAATAATCAGGTAATATGAGCGGGCTCCTTGTTCTGATCATTAATGTATATCTGTATCACATATTTTTTATTTTGAGTAGGAAGCCATTGAGCATGATGCTATTTCTTACAGTGTTTTTTGTTTTTGTTTTGTTTTTTGAAGTGATTTAATCTAGCAAGTTCATGACAGTTGTCATGTAAATTTATTTTTTATCCCTATGGGACTTGGAACAGAATCATTGTTTCAGTTTTGTAAATAATTGAACAAACCTCAATTTTTTATCAAAATTTGTCCTTTTCCATGACTGAAATCTTTGTGAATTGTCTGTGGTATCTTTCGCCGGGTCACTGCTCATATATAACAGTACTTTTTATTTGTAGATACATTTTTGTATATATTTATTATTTTAAATCATTTGCTGCAAATGTCAGTCTGTAAGTCTGAAATATTA
>JANHGC010007857.1:51245-62008 GCA_027560395.1 Boaedon fuliginosus
TGGAAGGATATTTTGATTCCCACCATGGGTGGATGGCTACAGAAGCGGATGACGTTGGCAGAGATGGCTAAACTGACCGTTTTGTTGAAAGAAAAGAATATACCATATTTTTCGGAGTATAAGACGCTCTGAAGTATAAGACACACCCAGTTTTTGGGGAGCAAAACAAGGGGGGGAAAATCTGCCTCTGCGTCCCAGCAATTTGTCTCCTGTGCTCAATCAGGCTGTGCTGAAACTGAAACTGAAATTGAAACTGAAACCAGCTGGGAGGCAGAGGCAGAGTTCATCTCCCCTTTGTCTTCTGTGCTGAAGCCTGTTTCCGTTTCAGCACAGCCTGATTGAGCATGAGCAGCTGACTGGCGGGGCCTCCCAGAATACCCCCAATCAATCAGCTGTTGTGAGCGCGCACTGCTTTGGGGGTGAAAGGCGGCTCGCACCATGCAGCCGGTCTTCTAAGGAACAGGCACGGCGCTCTAGCGATCCCTGCAGCCTTGAACGAAGCTGAACACGGGAGGAACTGGCATGGAGGCAGCGATGTGCTCTGCAGCCTGGAACAGGTTTAAAACGCGACACACAGAGGGTGAAAATGGGTGGGCGGGGCTACATTCGAAGTATAAGACGCACCCTAATTTTCGGCTTCTTTTAGGTGGGAAAAAGTGCATCTTATACTCTGAAAAATACGGTATATAGTTTTTAATACAACAGATGCATACATATATACCTATTTCGTTTATATATGATATCATATATTAATAGCTAGCGGTTTTCAAGAAATGTTAATCTTTTTAAAAAAGAGTTTTAAAAAGATAAAGTCTCTTGACTCAAGCTCGCTTTGGTAACCACACAGACATACCAGTAGTATTATTATTGTGGTTGGTCACACAGTCAGCCAGATGTTTAGTCTTGATTTGACATTTTTATCCACCTATCACGTTTTTTTCCCAAGGACCTGAGATAGGCAGATTCTCTTATTTGATGGTGTTAAAGGCACCATTGCATGATGTAAGCTGTTCCAAGTACAGCTGCCTTTGCAATTGACTGGTGGTGATTTTATCTGTTGGCCTATTATTATTATTGTTCATAGTAACATTAATAGTAGTATTGCTGTTGCTAGTGCTGCTACTGGTAACAAATGGAAGCCATCTGCCATTATCTTCTTACAGTTTTATTTTCTTTCTCCTTTTATTTTTTTTACTTCCGAGTCCAGTCCATAGTGACATTTCTGTAGATCTCCCATAAACTAGAAGAATTAAACAAATTTTATGAGTTGGCTAGTTTTTTGGCCCTCTAATAGCTGGCAAGGCTATTCTTCCTTTTTATCATGCAGCATCACAGAACCAAGAATTAATATTGAGAAGACCGAAAATGCTACCTAATGGCCGATGCCTTGATCACACAATTATAAAGACATTTAATTCATGATATGCATATCCCTAATGAAAGGACACGTTTCCTCCTCTTTTTCAGTGATTCATCATTTCTCCACAAAACAAAGAAGAATCCAGGCAATCCAAGAAATGGTCAGGGTGCTGGTACCCGGCGGCCAAATGATGATTTACGTCTGGGCTATGGAGCAGAAAACCCGGCATTTTGAGAAACAGGACGTCTTTGTTCCTTGGAACAAAGCCTTGTGTTCCCGGTTGCTTTCAGAGCCCAATAAACCCAGGCATAAAACGGATACTCCGCCCCCTGTAGAATCTCAGACGACGCACTCAAAGCCACCGCCGGGTCCAAAGTGCAGCCCGCCTGGCCCCCTTGATCAGAAACCCCCTCTGAGGTTGGGTAACTGCCTCACTGGATCCTGCTGCGTGAAAATTTCTGCAGACGAAGAAAAACGGTTTTACGGTGCCCTGGGGAGATCTTTCCGGTCCTGGTTTTCCTCCAGATCTCTGGACGAGTCGGCCTTAAGAAAGCCAAATGAAAAGGTGGATCCTTTGAAGGGCGTGGTGGGATGGACGAGCGACGCCATTTCCGTTCAGCCCCTCAGGCACTGCAGCGTAGACTTCGGGTGTCAGTCAGCCCTGCTGGAAGAACAGCAGCTCGATCACTATGACGACGTGTTTACAAAGTGTGTGGCCTGTAAGCGAATCCAGTGGCTGGCAGCTTCAGGGTCCCTGCGGGGTTTGGACGGGGAGCCGGCTACCTTAGTTCAGCACCGCAATGGGGAAACCTCGTTTCTGAGGAGTTCTGTGGAGAACATCAAGAATAGCTGTGGCCATCAAAGCAATCGTCACCCCTTTGCAGGAAGACCCTTCAGAAGGATTTCCTCCGTCAGCTCTAGCGAGTCTGTGGTGGAATCGGCAGTGGCGGTAGGGGACTGTGCGGTTAACGGGCAGGACACCACGGCGTTTATGCGCTACTACCACGTTTTCCGCGAAGGGGAGCTGTGCTCTCTGCTGCAAGAAAACGTTCCTGAGGTTGACATAGTAAGTTCGAGCTATGACCACGGCAACTGGTGCATTGTGGTGAAGAAAACGCTAAGCAGCAGCTGAGCCATTGGGCTTCCCGAAACCGCGATCGAAGGAACGTTAAATACATTTTGCCAGCCTTTTATCGCCCGTCCTGTGTGCCCTGGTGCAGCTTGAACGCAAGGATGCCACTAGGAAAGAATAGCACTGAACGGTTGGTGGAAAAACAAGCTTTTTTAAATTTAATTTTAACAAACACCCATCCTCAGTTGATGTTGCTTTTAGGAAATTTGAGGGTGAGGCGTTTTGTTTATTATTTTTTTAAAGCGTTTTATAAATAAAACTTTTTACAAGCCAAGGAAGGAGACATTTCTTCATTCCCCCTCCTCCCCCATCCGCTGACAATACAGGTAGTCCTCGACTTATGGTCACAATTGAGCCCAACATTTCTGTTGCTAAGTGAAACATTATTAAGTGAATTGTGCCCCATTTTACAATCTTTCTTGCCTCAATTGGTAAATCACTGCAGCTGTTAAATTAGTAAGCAAATCTGGCTTCTGCAGGGACTTTGCTTGTCAGATGGTTGCAAAAGGATCATGTGACCCTGGGACGCTGCGACCGCCATAATTATGAATCAGTTGCCAAGCATCTGAATTTTGATCCCTGGGGAGGCTGCAACAGTCATAAGTGTGGAAAACGGTCGTAAGTCACTTTTTCCAGTGCCGCTGTAACTTCAAATGGTCCCTGAATGAACTGTTGTAAGTCGAGGATTGCACGTAGCATCTTCTCAATGAAATGGCAGTACAATTTGTGCTTGTGTTTTACCCTCTGAGCTTTTTTTGGCCAGGAATTTGGTGAAATACACCTTTGATTTTTAAAATGCTCTTTTAAAGGAATCTCACTATCTAAATCATACTGATTTATTCATATATTTTTACTTCTATTGAGAAGAAATCCAGCTTCTTCAGAATAAACTTCAATTTATGTTAAGCTGAAAACACGACGGATGCTTAAAGTGTCTAACTCGAATCAAAGCCCTGGAGGTTAGCTTCAAAGGGCAAGTGTCTTTAAGCTATTAAGTTCGTGAGGAGGCAAGATGTTGCATCTATTAAAAACTGTGGGAAAAGAGAGAAGTTCAAAATTAGGCTGAATATTGAAGCCTTAAACTTTGTATTTGAAAGTTCGGTTATAACTGAGACAATAGCTTGAATGCAAAGCCGTTCCAAGAAGGCTGGCACCAGCTAAGCCTCCAATCCGTAATCATTCCAGTCTTTTATTTCAGATAATCTGGAAACACTGATTGCTTCCAAGAAAGCTACCAACCAATTGTGGTTTGTGAAATGGAGTGATCTCCAATGGTCTCCAAGATCATTACAACCATGGATGCTTTGTCTAGACTAGGTGGGTTCAACTTTGGCAACTGTAAGACCTGTGGATTTCAGCTCCCATAATTCCCCAGCCAAGGGAAGTCTGGAAGTTGAAGTCCACATGTCTTAAAGTTGCAAAGGTTGGACACTCCCGGACTAGAACTATACTCAGCAATGTTAATCCATTCTGTTTTGTTTTGTTTTTTTGTGAGAATGGCCTAGGTCTTAGCTCACACCATAGTTGACAGAGTTCGCTCACCTTTCATCCACACAAGCGGAAAGAGATTATCCATATTCTTTTCAAAAGGAAGTTTTGAATTGAGTTCCATTCCCGGCGAGGACAAGGAAGTGGTTCCTCATTGCCTTCTACGGGATGTTTTATGAAATCACCAATCTAGCCTAGAATCCCGGGATTTCAAATGGGCTCTCACCTAGGTCCTCAGTATTATGACCCTGTCTGGCTTTTTCAAGGTCAGGTGATCAGGCTTGGCGAGGTGGTATGAGACCATTTTATTAATTCTACAAAATCAAGGTACATTTTGAAAGGCTTTGTTGGATCTTGAAGATTGCACTGCCATTCATTGGGTTTTCTTTCTCATAATAACCTATCCTACATTTTAAAAGATCCAATTCATCTCATTTTTTTTTTCTCTGAATAGAATTTCATTAGAACATCTCTTGTTTTTGAGGCATCATTGCAGTGGGTTATTTCCCCCTACTTCTACATCATAATTGAACACATTATGGAAAAGTCTACTCTGAGCACAATCAACAGAACTACATAAATAATAGTGCTGTAACTGCAGGATTGCTTGGAGAAATTTGAAAAGTTGTGTACCTGTTACTTGTATTTGTAGATCAACTGCATGTTACAAATCAAACATGAAGCTCCAAAGTTGGGAGAAGTCTTACTTCTTTTTAATGTGACTTTAAAAATTCTATCTGGTTAATATATGTGTGCCAAAGCAAAAAAAAATTTTTTGGGGGGGAATCTGTTCACAGCTGGCCAGTTACAAAAGCATTTAACCTCAAAACCAAGAAAACAAAACTGAGTTGACTAGGTCATCTGTTAAAGGAAAACAGATGCAAAACAATGTCTTATTGGTTTTAAAACCAATCTTATTGGTTTTACCAACAATACTTTTTCATGCTCAGAAGCCAGAAATTTTAAATGAATGTTACTTTCTTGCCTCGCCATACACATTTCAGCTCAAAATGGCTTTTTACCCAAGAGATATGTCAAAGACAATATGTAAGGTCCTGGGATCTGACACAATATGAGATACAAAACAATCATAGATTTCCTGTCCACCAATTCTTCCCCACCCTATCACCTCAGTTTAGTGGAAGGAGCAAAAAATTGATTCATAACAGGCTCTGCTCTTTTGAAACCATTTGAGTTGGCCGCCAGATGCAGCATTGTTTGGTTGGGAGACATCTAAATCATTAGCACTCAGAACTCCTGCAACCCAGAAAAGCCACAAATAAGAGGAAATTGGGTTTTAGAAATTGGCGTAGTATAAGGATAATAGTATAAGAGCCATGGTGGCGCAGTGGTTAGAATGCAGTACTGCAGGCTACTTCTGCTGACTGCCAACTGCCAGTAGTTTGGCAGTTCGATTCCCTCCTACTCAAGATTAACTCAGCCTTCCATTCTTCCTAGGTGGGTAAAATGAGGACCCAGATTGTTGGGGGGCAATATGCTGACTGTGAACTGCTTAGAAATGGCTGTAAAGCCCTGTGAAGCGGTATATAAGTCTAAATGCTATTGTTATAGTGAGCTGGTAAGATGTTGAGTGCCTGGTAGTGACCCAGATATTCACTGAACAGGAATCTCTAAAACGCATTTAATCAGGGGATACTCTGTTTAAAACGTTTGAATTAAAGGTAGCCCTTTACTTACGACCAGAATTGGGACTGGAATTGGCAGTTATTGAGGTCATAAGTTGAGGCACCACCTGACTGGACTTGATTTTGCAATTGCTTTAACAAATGTCATTAAATAAATCATGGTTGTTAAGAAGACCATGTGGTTATAAGTTCCAATCTATTGTATCCACTGGTCTGAAATGGTATAGGATCTCCTGCTTTTAAAAAAATTTTTTTTATTGTTTCCAGCAAAAGATATATAAAAAACAGTATAAGGTAAATCCAATCTGCGGGTTCAGGGTCTTATACATTTTCAGATATATGTCACCACCAGTTTCCTTGTACATTGTCATACCATCATGCTAAATTAAAACCACATTATAAGAAAAACAGTATAAAAGTTATTTCCTTCCCCTCTTAATACTAATGTCATCTTTTCTAAATCTCATTTTCCCCTTGCCTATCCTTACTACTTTTTTAAAAAATCTATTTCATAAATCAACATCTATTTCATAATTATCTATTTACTATATAATAATTTTAAAAATTTAATATATTTTATTATTTTAAAAGGATTTCTTACAAAGAAAAAAGAAAGGAAATAGGATAAAAAAAGACACAGAAATGTATTTAAAATGCATCATGTCATATTTCCCTAGTCAATTTACATTCTTTCTATCCCTCGTCTCTCCTTTTCTTCCTCGAGAAGTCCCTTCCTTTTTCCCTGTCCCATCCCTCCTCCCTTTCCGCTCCATCATTTCTCTCTCTCTTCCTTTTATCTATTCTCTCTGGTATTTTCCTCTCTCTCTTGGCACTTTTCTCTCCCTCCTTCAGCCCCACTCTATATTTCAAATCTTTCTGATATTTATAAGTCTCGGAGACCACTTCTTTTTTATTTTTCAAAAAATAAGTCGGAATGTCTTTTTTTTCATCACTCTTCTTCACAAATTAAAACTGACTGTTGCTTAGAAAAGCAAGCCATGTCCAAAGCCATACACACTGCTCTGTCCTCATTACCACAACAGTTTATCCATTCTCATAGTAGAAAATATTTAGAATTCTGTTTGAATGCAGACAAAGTATTTGATTGGAAATGCCAGTTAGTTAAAAATAGCAATGAAGCAACTGGACTGTGATATCCTTAAGAATTTGTCACTTTAAAATGGAAAACCTTGAAACTTTTTTTTTCATGATGGGGGGTATTGAATTAAGAAGAAAAGATCTGGTTAGGAAAAATCAAGATGGCAGCTGGGATGGAGTGCTTGAAGATCTGTTTGTTATTACACATATGTTGCATAGGTCATCTTAATTTTTTGACCATATCCTTGGGAAAACCCTAGTTGAATTGTTTTCTAAAGGACTGAAGACTAAATATAACATTTGATTTTTCTTTTTCCATTTCGTTCTCCACTAAACCAACACCCTAACCTCATGTCTACGTATCAGTTGCCTTTTTCACCTGGTCTTTTTCCTGTAGTTGTGAAATAAAAAGATGTGAGAGAAACTGACCTATTGGGTACCTAAAGATGGAGACGGGAGTGTTGTGTGTTTGTGTGTGGATTGGATTTTTTTAAACAAGGGTGTTTTCTTCGTTTAGTTATTCCATACATAATGACTCTCCTTCTGGGGTGCTAAAATTACATTTAGCAGAAATACAAGGGGACTACTTTACACTCAAGATTGCCAGTGCTTTTCTATCCAAAAACAAATAACCTTAAAATAATTTTGTTGAAATTATGTCTAAACCTCAAACGATGGGCTTCTCGTCTTCGTAATCAAAAAAGAGAGTTCTTACTTTTTTTGGGAACTGCATGATACTTCAGCTAATTGTGAGATGCAAGATTTTGGTATCTTTTACAGATGGCCATTTATAATGACAGAAGTGTAATCTAGTTGCCATTGTGACAAGTGGCTTTGTGCTAATACAAGTCTTGCTTGTATCCTCCAATATCACCATTGACTTCATCATTTGAGCTCTGCTGGTATGTACCCCATAACCTGACTCACAAGAAAGGCCCGTGAATGTCAGAAAACCATCTCACCTTCCCGAATGAAAGGAATTTGCTAAAAAAAAAATATCAAAGAAAAATGCTGAAATCTCATATTAGACCTTGCCAAAGTTTAGAATACACAAAATTTTGTGAGATTGGTACAGAAGTAGAGCACAAATCAGAATACAAGTCTGGAAAAGATGCCGACTGTTGTGTTAAAAAAAAAATCCTGGGCTTTTTGGTTTTTGGCTTGACAGAACATGAAAATGCAAATTATCAGCCTGCCGTATGAATTGTGATCTTGACACAGACAAATTGAGACTGTTTGACTTCATCTTGTGGGCAAACTCAGGCAACCCAACATATCCTTTGTTTTTTTTTAATGCTTCTTCATGGCAACTAGGCCATGCCTAGCAAACCATTTTTATGGGATGACACAATGATTATACTTAATTGTTTTAAATATGATTTTTCTTTAGCTGATGATGTTATTTCAGTAGCATGGGGTGGAGATTCTACTTACTCCTGAAAGCACCCCATATTTGCACTTAGACTTATATACCTCTTTGAAGTGCTTTTCAAAGCCCTCTCTAAGTGGTTTACGAAGACAGCCTATCACCCCCAACAATCTGAGTCCTCATTTTACCCACCTTGGAAGGATGGAAGCCTAAATCGACCTTGAGCTGGTCAGGATCAAACTCCTGGAGTGGGAAACTCCAAGATCATCTTGGTGATGATCCTGAAGCATTCTTTTTCACATCCTAACAGATCTAGTTTGGCTTCGTTATCGTGGCAAACAATACAGTTATTCTAGAATACTATACATCTGGCATACAATACATTTTTTTTTAAATGGAGCCCCGGCTGTAGAGACCCACTTTAAAAAAAAAGAATATTACATGTACTGCCTGTAAAATTGGAGTAAATTGTGGCTGCCATCTTGTTTTTTTTTCCTCACACCACTTTCTCCTGCATGTAAGAGTATATTTCTGGCTAGTTTTAAAAAATTACAGTAACACAGAATACTGGGATTAATGGCTGAGGCCTTTAGATTTTGTTGGCTATTATCAGCATCTGAAGTTGGGCTCGGGAAGTAACTTTTTCCCAAACAGCATCTCTCTTTCTCAATGACCCATCTTGATTTAGTCACCTTCTCTTCTGTCCTGATACATCAATAAATACAATACACCATAGATTAGAGTGAACAAATTTAACTTCTGGAATTGCAGATGTGAAATCTTTCTTTCACACGGTTGCCTTTCATGAAGCTATAATGGGGGTATTTATTCTGTAAGCAGGAGGCAGGATTGGCCTTCTGCAAACAGTATTGAAATGAATTCCCTCTGAATTGAGAAGGGGGAATGAGGAATCAAGTTGGAAGCCCCAGTGGCCTGTCAAAACTATAGTTGCTTTTTGTGGCAAATGTTGTCATGCGTTCCTCATCATGTGCCTGCTTTGTACATCTTTTAACCTGGAGGTATAGGCACCTTTTGTGAAGAAGTAGACTTTTTAGTTTGTTAGGCAACTATTCTTGAAACTGCATTTGTAGTGGTGAATTCATCTAGTCCAAATTCACAGGATACCACACCATAGGATACTGCTGTGCACCTCAGAATGACCGAAATATCATTGCACATTTCATATAAAACTCAGAACTCAATGCCAATTCATTATTTGGTAACTTCTTGCCATGTCTTTGGAGTAGCAATTCTCAATATTGTAATTGCCAACTTTGCACCAAATCTTATACTGTAATTGTCTGAACTGTCATTTGAATGTTGAACATCATTTCATTGAAAATGTCCCGATTTTCAGTGACTCTAGTAACTAATAAAATGTGTATATTATACTGATCATAAAAACCTGTATATGGAATGTTGTATTTTGCTTCATTATAATACAACAAAGCTTCAATTTTTTTTTTACGTGTACCTAAGAATTCTTAGCCTAGAGGGCAGAAAATGGGGTTGACATTCAACACAATTGGAAGGCTCCCATTGAATAATTCTGCATTGTCATCATAAAAAAGAAAAGTTGCAAATTAGGAATGACAGTGACCAAAATGTCTAGAGCTGTAAATGTTCAAGAAGCTGATGTTAGATGGCCCTCTTCTGGACTATAAAGACCCTACATTACTTGATTTTTCAAATTCCTATTCGGTAAAAACTTAACCTAAAAAATATAGGACACACGTAATCGAATGAGGTCTAAATTGCAACTAAAAATACATAGGGCAAACTATTGCCCTAGGGCAGTGGAGAAATGTGGATTCCTGAATTAATCAGTGCTTTTTTAAAAAATGAGAGACAGCTATTACCCACCCCAATCTCGATGTTACCTTTTGTCTTGCCAGTCAAAATAGTTGTGAAGACCCACCTATGCACATCGAGTACAGTTGGTATTATATGCCATGCCTATGCAAGAATGGCATATCCCAGTATAGTCTTTGAATGCTTGCTTCTTTGAACTCTGTGCATAGAAGGGGTTGAGCTGTGTGTACTTCAGATGAATAAACAGCGCACAGTTGTAAAATAAAGCTGCTCTCGGAGATTTGGTGCAAGAATGTGGCCTCCGTTGGTCCTTCCCCACCTGATCTCTGCACCTAGGAGCATTATGGGGTAAAATTTAAAATATACAGGTGGCCTTCAACTCAGTCACAGCTGAGCCACACCTTTCCATTAATAAGGAAGTTATTGAGTTTTGCCCCATTTTAGAACCTTTTTTTGCAATTGTTAAGTGGTTGTTAAATATATCTGGCTTCCCCATAGACTTTGCTTGCTGGAAGCTAGCTGGGAAGGTTGCAAATAATGAGCACATGACCCCCCCCCCAGGACACGGCAGCTGTCAGAAATGCATGCCAGTTGCCAACTTTGATCATAGGGATGATGCAATGGTTTAAGTGTGAAAACTGGTCACGTCACTTTTTTTTTTAGTGTGGTTGAAACTTTGAAACAAATGTTGGAAATCAAGGACTACCTTATTTTGAAAACATAGCATTGTCCTCAAAAATGTTTTCCCTCCTAAGAGTAAAGATATTCCCAAAGTAAATTAACCAAAATTGGGTGAAACTGGTTTTTTTTGGGGGGTGGGAGGGGTAATCTATATATATATAAAAGAGAGCTGTGGGT
>JANHGC010007857.1:76168-86336 GCA_027560395.1 Boaedon fuliginosus
GGGAAAATCTCAACAAAGTGTGTTGTGCCTTTTACTGTCCCAAACCAGAAGCCTCGGGCTACTGAAAAGCAAGCAAGCAAACTTTATTTATTTTATTTTATTTTATTCAATTTATAACCCGCCTTTCTTCCCCCGAAATTTATCCAATAGTTTCAGCACTTTCCTTTCCAAAATATTTTCACAAGGCCTGGTTATGTTGAGCAACGTTTAAAATAAGCTTTTCTTTCTATGCTAAATTCAAAGATCCTGTTAGAATTAGGAAAATGCATTTCACGTGAAGGGGGGAAAAAACCAGTCCATATATTAGAGCTTTTTAAAATGATTTTCTGTTAATTTAACAAAGTAAGTCATGCTAGTTCATTTAAAAAAAAAAATCATGCAGATCAAAACTTTTATTTAAGACGTTAGATTTCCTATCACACATTTTGTCCATATTTAATTAGTTTTAATAAGACTATTGCAAGGCTGTGTATTCAGGGAAATGTATGAAGAATGATTTTTTAAAAAGAAATATATTTTTATTTATTTTGATATACTGTTCTTTATTTTCAGATTAAATAGCTAATCGGCAGTGGGAATCCCCCACTATTAAATTGGACATGATTTTAATACCTAAGAAAAGTCCTTAATATTCAGATATTTAAAATAGACTGAATATACTTAACACATGTCACAATACATTCCCCAAAACAACAGATAACTAGATCAGATCAAATTTTTGAAAACATAATGGCAATATTCTTAACTGTTACACAGACTTATTACCTGCCACGGAAATGAAACAGCAAAGTGATTATAAACATTTCAATTATGCCATCATCTTCACTTCATTGGAAACAGAAAACTAAGGATCCAGTTTTCGTATCTTATTTCACATTTATATATTTTTAAATTAAACATTGCAGATTTGCAAAAAAACCCCACAAACAAACACCCAACAACCTACATTTCTCCCAATTGAAAATAAAACTCTTCCTTTTTGTATATTATTTTACCTGCCTTTTTCTAGCGCTATGAAGGCATGCAACAGTCGTAACACGACAAGTATCTCCTGCACAAATATGTGTCTAGCTCAGAAGGTTGCATTTTGATACACAACTAGGAGGAGCGCAAAAAAGAATAGGGCGGATGAGAGAACCTTGATTCTGAATTAGTGTATGTGCTTGCAGGTAGTGCAAGTTTAACTTTCCAACAGATTAGTAGTTGCCTAGCTCCTCAGAAAAAGTAAGGTGTTCTACCTGGACACTTGGTTGTAAAGACGCAAAACCTGTTCGTTGCCCCATTGATATTAACCTAGACAGATCCTCTATGATGCTATAGTGGCATAAGGTGCTTAAAAAACATTTTTCTTAACATCTTGTCATACCTGGGTGCAATCAAGATACGTGCCCCACTTAGGGAGGAATTTTTATTATTAACTAGCCGATAACTCAGCTTCGCCCGGGTATTTATTGCAATGCTGTATTAGAGAGAGGAATATCCTGTAGTCGGGACTCATGCTGTAATAGCTCTATGTCTCTTATGTAGTAGCTCTATGTCTGTTGTTGTTTAGTCGGGCCTCACGCTGCTCTCTTGCGCAGCGTCGCAAGTCAGAGGGAGCCCCCTTGTGGAGTACTGTGAAGTCGTCACCATGGCATCACTATTTTTAAGGCACAGAGACCCCTCCCCCAGAGGTATTAGGGGTGTCTTATCCCCACAGTGTTTGTTCCCAGAGGGTAAGTCATCTGTGTACCAAGTTTGGTTAACACACACACACACACACACACACACACACACACACACCTCTGATTTGATAGATAGATAGATCGATAGCCAGCTTTAGGAGATGCAAGTAATCATTCTATTTCCAATGACACACCCCTTTAATTTTTCCTTTGGAGCAACAGTCTAAAATGATCAAAACTTACAAACCATGAGGCTGAATTGCTTCTTAATGGGATATTTTTTTTGGGGGGAGAATATAACTCCAAATATTTAATTGAGACTGGGCAAGGATATTTATCTGTTCAGAAAATTGAATCATCAGATTAACTTTTAGCATGCCTTTAATTTTCCTTCTTCAGTCTAGGGATTTGTACTCCTGGTAGATCTAGGGACATCAGGTACCGCTAATTATTATGTATTTAGTTATTCTTAAGAAAAAAAATGTATAGTACAATGCCTTTAGCTATAATCCCATGATGGGACCAATGTGGCTCCTTATTGTGCAATGTGAGGGAGACAACAACTGTGTAGTTTTTATTGATCACTGACAAGCTGTGGCTTGCGGATTCAGATATGGTAGAAAAAGCAGGTGACCCCTTTCCACACTTGCCCAGGATATGGAATAATCCAGAGGTGGATCCAGCTTTGATAAATAATCGGGGGGGAAAATAGGAAGGAGACAAGATTGGAATTATTCATCCTTCTTCAGATCCAGTTATGTTATAATTGTATATACTTATCTTCTATTCAATAACCTATTTCTCAAAATAACGAAAAGCAACATACATATCATATTCCAAAAACAATCCATGCAAAGAGGTGCACATGAAAAAAATAGAAAAATGGGACTGATCTGAGCCTCTAGTGGATTTGTAAACTCTTAAACTTACAAATGTAAAGTATTTTTTGCATCTCCACAAGGTAAAATAGAAACATTGAAAACATTTGTAAAACAGAGATTCATTCAGAAAGGAAAATCAGACAACGTTTTAAATACTGAATTCAAGAGAATGTGCTGCTCCTGTTAGCATTTCAACCATGCATGGCTGTGCAGTCAATACCTAGCACATGATTTCTGAAAAGCACTTTCAAATATTGCAAAATATAGACCATATCCCCGAGAACTCGCACCATGCTCCAGCCTAGCACATGGATTCATTCCTCTTGCTTTTCCCTTGTCTTGGGCTCTTCCGTCTTCCTGCATCGCCTGAAAAAAACCCTTGAAGGAGGTTTGGGATAGATAGCCAAAGAAATAAATAATATTAAGTGTGTGATTTCTTCATGCGATCTTCCGTTTCTTGAAGATCATGAAGCCTCGAGTTCCCCTTTTGGGTGAAGAGAGGCGGGATCCAAATCGAATAAATAATAATCATAATAATGAAGCACAAAGTGAAATGTGAAAAATGAGAGACGCTGGATCAGAACAGAAACGTATGAAAAGGTTAAACATTTTGTGTTTAAATCCTGTATCCCATTTTTTCCCCCAGTGAAGCCGCCTCAAGTTTTCATTTGCCAACTTAATAACTTTGCTAAATTAGTAAATGGCAACCTACGATTTCTCTTAAGAATGTGACATCCTTCGTTCATTTTTGCAGTATTATTCAGATGATGCTTTTCCCATCACCATGCAATCGTGTTTTTTTTTCATATTTAATATAGTTTGCCAGTTCACAACTTTTCTGGATATGAGATAAAGGCCTCATCAATTCTCTTTGTCATAGACACCAGACCCACGCAGAGGGAGAAAATTAAGCTTTTACCTTTCTGCCTAAGAATGCAAGGAGACGGAAGACAATGGCTTTAAAAGAAGGGACACGTAGCTCAAAACAAGGCAGAGAAGAAGCCGGTGTAAATTTACATATTTAGTTAGTTAGTCATCCAATCCACCTTCCTACTCCTATTTTCTTTACAACAACCCCTGTGAGGTGACTTGGGCTGAGAGAGAGAACGACTGGCCCAAGTTCACCCAGCTGACTTAACACCGAGACGAGGAATAGCCAAAAAAAAAGTGAAATTATTTGGAGTAACTTAGGGGGGGTAAAAAACCCTAACACGCCAGCAGGCTCCAGTCACCATTCAGAAATAGCTATTCCCTGAAATAGCTGGATTGCAAGAAAAAGGTGAGGAGCGATAGGTTAACGTCATCACCTCCCAGGTTTTAAATGTTGTGTGCGCTGGCTTGGCTGAAGTTTGCCCGTTTTGATTTTTAAAAACCTTTCTGTTTCAAGTCATCGGAAATAACGTGTGCCAGTTATTGAAACAGGGTTTGGTTTGTTGAAGACACGCTAACAAACACGAGTAGTTAAGAGAGAGTGATAAGGACAGAGAGAGACAACCTGTAGAATTCTGAAGTTGATAAATGATTGTGTAGCCAAAGGATCTGGAAACACATATATAATGCAAAATTATAATATATGATATCTATAAGTAATTGAACTAGATCTGGTTCATCCAACAACTATGTGCCTGTTTTAATCGAAAAGTCAAAAACATCCTATTGCTGCTGAAAGCTAATCTGAAAACGATTTACTATGACTTTGAAACTACGTACTTAAGTTTCCAAAAACGAGGCCTACACTTACCCTTGAAAAGTGATTAAAAATTATTATCAGGCACTTTCTAAATATGAATTAAGTAGAATCGTTTTTACAGTGCTGGAAATCGTTCATTTCTACCGCTAACCTCAGTTTAAGTCAAAGCCATCGTCCTAAGTTTTTGCAATGCTGTATGGGAAAACGAGTTTCATATTTATTAACGGAATAGCAGAGTTGAAAGGGACCTGGAGGTCTGCAATAGAGGTTGAACACAACTGCCTTATGCAAATGCAATAAGTCAGGGCATGAAGGACAGGGAGTGTATTGTTTCTCAGCTGTTGTGGCATTATAGGATAGCTTTATTTTGGACTTAAGGCTCGTTTTTAATGTTCTACAAACTACAATATTTAGAGAGAAGTCTTCCTTAAAGTGTAGGGTGATTATTTGTCATCATTTTTAAGTTTCAGTTTAGCAGCCCAGTTATATTTTGTCTCATTATTTTGGTTGTTTCTATCGTTCCACATTGTTTACAGGTGTGGTCCTAGACCACAAATAATAATGTTTACAATTGCCATTCTCATGGCAATAACAACAGCACTTTGACGTATATACCACTCCATCGTGCTTTGTAGTACTTTGCGGATGACACTAAGCCGGGAGGAATAGCCAACACCCAAGATGGTATGCTCAAGATCCAGATGGATCTTGGCAGACTTCAATACTCGACCCTATCCAGCGGTGAGATTCAACTGGTTCGCACCTATTTGTGAGAACCGGTTATTAACTTTCTAAGCAGTTTGGAGAACCAGTTATTGGAAGAAATCTCTTGCTTATTTCCACTTTACAGGGCTAATCCTGTAAGGGAGGAAGGAAGGAAACATTCTGGTGTTGTTTCTAGCCTAATCTTTATTGCCCTGCTTACAGAAACTGCCTCTCAGTTAACCCTTATAACAGCTAAAGGTTCTTGGCAGTATGCCCAGACTTACTGTTGTACACATCAATTACTTCTTCTGATGAAGGACTTAATGAATTCTATTTTACAAGGAGACCCTATACCAGACTTTGTAAAGGATGCCTACATTTCTTTAATACCCGAAGGATTGGATTTAACTTGTGTGACTACTATAGGCCAATCTCTCTCCTTAATAATGACTACAAACTCTTTATATCTAGAATTATATACATGAAGACCAGTGTGGCTTCTTACCTAAAATACAACTAAAAGATAATGTAAGAGTAATTTTGAATATAATTGAATATTTACAACAATGTAGCGACAAAACAGCTTGCATTAATATTTCTGCATGCAGAAAAAAGCTTTTGACAATTTAAACTGGGCCTTTATGTTTAAAGTAGTGGAAAAAAAGGGATTTTGGATTGGGCTTTATACAGGGTCTGAACTCCATCTATACACTCCAGAAAGCTCGAATCATGGTAAATGGAAACTTTACAAAACCGGTTGAAATCCAGAAGGGAACAAGATGGGGTGTCCTTTATCCTCTTTATTATTTATTCTAGTGTTGGAACTGTTAAATAGAGATATTGGACAGGATAACAGAGCAAAAGACTACAAATGAATAAGTATAAGACGCACCCAGCTTTTGGGGTGGAAAACAGGGGAGGGGAAATCTGCACCTGCCTCCCAGCAATTTGTCTTCTGTGCTAAATCGGGCTGAAACTAAAACTGAAAGAGGCTTCAGAACAGGAGACAAAGGGGGAAAAATCTGGGGGGCAGAGGGAGATTCCCCCCCCCCTGGTTTTCCTCACAACAGCTGATTGGGGCTGCTCTGCTGAATCAGTCTGTACTGAAACTGAAACTGGATTCGGCACAGGAGATACAGGGGAAAACTATCTGCCTCAGATGTTTTTTCCCCTTTGCTGAAGCCAGTTTCAGTTTCAGCACAGACGGATTCAGCATAACACCTGAGTGCTATTGCTATCTGTGTTGTAAACCGCCCAGAGTCCTTCGGGAATTGGGCGGCATAAAAATGTAATAAATAATAAATGTAATAAATAAATAACAGAAGAAAATAATTTGGCATTCAATGATAACATAATCAGCAATATTAGCCAGCCTACATCACCATACTTGGATAATTTAACTTTTCTTATTTTGTGGAAGGCGATTAAGAATTATTTTGTGTCACTCCTAACGTAGTATCTGTTCATCTCTTTTGACAACATATAAAATATGTTCTATCTTATGGAAAGGCAATTAATTTCTACACAGCTTCTGCAATATGATCGCCAAGTACAAAAATCTTCGTTGCCTAGAAAAATAACTAGTTTGAATATTTTAGAAAAATCAAAACATTACAGTTGTAATGTAAGAATATATTGCTCTATCCTTTAATCAAGCCAAAAATATTCTGATGGGAACTATTTCACAGTGGATGGCTGCTGGCTGCATCAGTCTGTAGCTTTTCAAGAATATGCCTACATTATTTATGTTCTATTTGGAGAACATTAATACTGAAAAAACGTTTTGTGATGCCTCCAATCGTTGCACATTTTAAAATTATGTTTGGAAGACATCTCCCACAGAAGAATGAAGGATGAACAAGCAGATTTCATTGCATTGTTTCAAATTACCCTTTTCCCTGGCTCGTCTGTTTATTTAATAAACGTGAAAGGTATTTTAAATTTACTTTTCATTTCATAAAGTCCTGAAGTTTCCTTCAAACAAACTTGAGAGTTATGGATGACAGGCTACATTAGTTGGTTCTTGACTTTGAACTTTTCTACCTTCTGGCAATAAAAGGCAGGATAATAACATTTCTACACCCAACAGCCACATTTGATTAATAAAGTTGAATATTAAAAATATTTATGCACATATGAATAAATTAACATGTACTTCACTCTCATTCTTGCTACTCTTCTTAGTCTAAAATCTCTGTCCACTGACCTGTTGGAGCGGGTCAGTGATGCCCCCACCCCAGAATCCCTTCTCTCCTGGATTCCTACAGCCTCCTCTGTTTCATTCAATGAATTTCCCGTGCTGTCCAGATCACTGGGCATGGTCCTATCATTGTCCACATCTAGCAGGATTTGCTTGGGAGACGAAGGGCACGGAGAAATGGAGTCCAAAGCTGAATCGGAGTCCCCTTCATCGGAAAATTTCTCTGACCACTGGTTCACAATTTTTTGCATGCCTTTGACGTGATACAGGATGTCATCGAGTTCAGGAAAGAGGTCCTCATTCTCCAGATCAGCCAGATTTCCTGTGCTAGAATACAATATGGAACCTGGCACGTTGTCATAAATGCTGAGCCGGCTGCAGACCGAACTGGAGGAGTTGCGTCTCCTTCCTAGGCTCATATCTTTGGAGCTGTCCGAACTATTCTCGCGCCGGAGAGAAAGATGCCCGTGTCCATGGAAGCTTCCCGTTCTCCAGTTCACCGAACTACTCTTTGGTGGAGCAAAATTACCGTTGGAGAGGGCTTTGGGAAACGTTCCAGGTTTGTGGTCTTCAGGGATGAAAAAGACCGTATCTTCTGCAAAGCTATCCCTGTTTTTAAAGTTCTGTTCCATGACATCGTTAAACGTCGATTGGTTGAAAGGATCAAAGCCTTCGAGGTACATCCCCACCCGCTTATTGTAGGCGCCCAGGCTACGTGTCCTTGTGATGGGGCTGGGAGTGCTAACCGCACTGCTCGTCTCGGACTGGCTGCTGCTGCTGCTGGTCTGTGTGGAATTGGAAACGCTTCTTTTGCGGACCATCGGGAAATTGATGTGATTGCCGTTGAGCGTGGAGATCTCCACGCAGTTGAGTTGCTTCAGTTTCTCTTCGCCCAGACCTTCTTGCAAAATCGGGCCGCTGATGATCAGGCCAAGCTTTGAGGGAGCTTTACTTTTCCCATGATGAGAGCCTTTGATCTTCAGACTTTCCATCCTCTTCAACAGGCTTCTTGTTTTGGATTTGGTGTTCTTCTCATTGGCTTTCACACTGCAACCGAATCTCGATAGCTCTTTGGTGGAGGGCAGGCTACCCTCGTTTTCCACCAGCTTTCCCGAAGAGGTGATGCTAATGACCGAGTTTGTCCTGGTGGCGACTGCATCGCTCTGGGAGGTAGTTGGCTGGCTGTTGTTGCTGCTCATGCTGTGGATGGAAGCTACCTCCTGATGGTCGCTCTGCTCCATCAGCATGCTCTCATGACTGGTTGTAGTGCTAAGATGAGCCACTTCCGGGGATGTGGAATTCATATCAAACTTTGGAGAGAAAATGTTGAATTCTTCCAGTCTGGACCACCTCTTGCTCTCTCGCTGGAACATCCACTTCCCACTGATTGCACAAGGCTCATCTTCATCTGAATCTTCACTCTGCAACGAAACAGGGCACCATGAATAAGGCCAACAGTTTGCTAAGGGATTGTAACCAGCATGGCTGACTGATCTGGCTACAAAATTAGGTATACAATTGTTCTTGTGGATCCTATACTTTCTTGCAAATCAACTTGGCTAAGAACTAAAGGGATTCATTTAGTTTCACCTCCATGAAGCATTACTGCACATCTAGTCCCATGCAGCCAAGAAATTAAAAGACGCTTGCTCCTGGGGAGGAAAGCTATGGCAGATCTAGACAGCATACTAAAAAGCAGAGACATCACCCTGCCAACAAAACTGTGTCTAGTCAAGGCTATGGTTTTCCCAGTTGCAATGTATGGCTGTGAAAGATGGACCATAAGGAAGGCTCAGCACCAAAGAATTGAGGCTTTTGAACTATGGTGCTGGAGAAGACTCTTGTGAGTCCCTTAGACTGCAAGGCGATCCAACCGGTCGGTCCTAGAGGAGATCAACCCTGACTGCTCTCTAGAAGGCCAGATCCTGAAGATGAAACTCAAATACTTTGGACACCTGATAAGAAGGAAGGACTCACTGGAGAAGAGCCTAATGCTGGGAATGGTGGAGGGCAAAAAAAGAAGAAGGAGACAATGGAGAAGGAGGTGGCTGGATGGAGTCACTGAAGCAATCGGTGCAAGGTTAAATGGACTCTGGGGGATGGTAAGGACGGGAAGGCCTGGAGGAATGTTGTCCATGGGGTCACAATGGGTCAGACATGACTTTGCAACTGACAACACAAAGTCCCATATCCCACTTATCGCATCGCAAGCCCACCAAGTGGGTGGTTGATTATGTATTTCAGTTTTTTTTTTAAAAAAGTTCTCCATGTGGCATTAGAGAGGTCACAGTGTCACTGATTTTCAATCCCTTGAGAACAATTTAAAGTGCTGATCATTATCTAAAAAACACTTAAAGTTCTTAGAATCTGGGTGTGCCTAAACACACAAACCTGCCCTGATTCTTCAGTTCCCAACACTGCTCGAAGCCAGAACTTTCCAGATGGAGAAGTATCTGAAATGTCTTTCTAGAAATCTTAATCAGACGCTACCCATCCTTATGTGAACTCCAGGTTAACTAATGACTGCTGTAACAAGAACCGTGTCCTTGAAAAAACATTCAGCAACTAGAACTGCTAAGTATTGACTCAAATAAGGCCACTGGAATGCATCCTGCCCGTCTGTTTGATTTTTATATGCATTTGTTTATTTCTGGTTTGTGACCTGGATACCTTAACGGATGGCTGGCTAGCTGCTTGCTCTTCCTTCTTTCGGATAACAACATTTCTCACCTGCCAAGTAATCTGTACAGCATGCGGCACAACTTATATAAACATACAACCAATCTACTACAACCATATTCAGATAATCTTCAATAGGCTTTTCCCTTCATACTCTATCCATCATCTGAGCTCCCATACTAGTTTCTTTGATTGATATCTTATTAGATGGCAATGAAGTACTGAGATGAAGGGCAGAGATTCCTATCCTACATTCCTAACCTTGAGGATTTTAGGTGGTTGGACCAATGTGATTTTCCCTTAAAGCATATTAACACATTAAGAATTCCTTCCTTCCTTCCTTCCTCCC
>JANHGC010007857.1:228003-239426 GCA_027560395.1 Boaedon fuliginosus
GAAGGAAGGAAGGAAGGAAGGAAGGAAGGAAGGAAGGAAGGAAGGAAGGAAGGAAGGAAGGAAGGAAGGAAGATAAAAACTACCTGAATCTTAAATAGGAGTTGAAGTTTATTTAGCCAGTGGAAGCAAAATTAACTTCATGGGAATAAGTTATCCCAATAACATCTCAGGACATCCTCAATGTTCCCAGGATTATGTTTTGAAGCAATGTACTCAAATTTCTTCTTTGTGTGTTTCTTGTCTGGGCTACCTTGCAAGATTGACAACAGTCTTGCATTTCTCAAAATTCATATCTCTTTCCCTCCTTGTTGCCTTTACAACCCAAGAAACTAGGATGGATCTCTTTTGAGATGCCCACACCCACATTTCTTTTGCAGACTCATCTGTCTTCTCTCTGACCATTTGTCTGGTCTGTTTTTCCCCCCTTCTGTCTTCCAGACTCATTCATCACATCACCATCTTGACTTTTGTTTTCTTTTAACCATCATCCCAGGCAGCCCTGGGAGAACAGAACATCAATAATTAACCACCCAGCTTGATGTTTCTCTACTGCATTGACTTGTAAAAAAAAATGTTACAGTGGATTCAGATCTGGTCACCTCCATTGTGAATAAAGCTGCAATTGAAATAAATCTGGAATCCATTATGTGAATGAGTCTGTCTCGTTCTAAAGAAAGTTGGAAATAAACGTCTCCAAATTGTTCCCAGCAGATGTCAAATGGTACCTTCCCATTCAGAAGGTATCCAAAATCTTAATGATACAATAAACACTTGTGTTTATTCCTAATGTACATTACCACTACAAGTGAGATTTCAGTGTTTAATTCTCTGACAAGAGCACCTTGAACATTTAGCAGCTTGAGAACAGGAAGAAATCAACGATCAGTAATAATTTCCTGCAGATTCGCAAATCCTCAACACCTGGAAAGAGGATCACACCTGTGCTTTGAACCACGCGTTAAGTAGTGTTGGCTGTTGACGGTGATATTATCATTTACGTTTTCTGTGTGGTTACACATATATTTTGTGGATATTGACGCTGGAAGAAAGCAACCCATTGATACCAAAAGAAAAGACCCTTGCCCATTAAGCTTTTAAATATTATATTTACAAAAAGGTTTTCATTTTTGTTCTGGCTGTAAAACAAACACCTATTTATTCACTTAAATGTTTTTTGGGGGAGGGGAGGAAATCCCACCCTAATACTGTACCAAAATCCTTCTTCAATTGGATGAAAACTAAATGTTGCTCTTGTTATTGTTCTTCGAGGAAGCAGAGATATGGATGAAATTCTCAAGGTTGGAATGTTGGGCTCTTGCATTTTCCTTAATTATAGTGTGGACATAAATGTCTCTATTTTTATATAGTGCTAACTGGGACTGGAAACGACATTGTTAAGTGACATTGTGTAAGTATAAAAATCATGTGATGCTTCTGCTTACTGATAGCAGCCCTAGCAGTCTCAGTTGAGGTTCTTAAATGAAGGTCATTAAGTGAGGACCTTGTATGGCCATGACTTCCAACTTCCTACCAGTTTACCCTTGACTTTGTTTATTGGAAACCAGAAGGGAACATTACGAATCATGATGGGGATACCTCAATGGCTTGGTCCAGTTATAATGATCACTTGTTCAACACTGTTGACGGTTCAGACAATTGCTGACCGAGTGATCATTCAGCAAGGACCATTTGTAATGTAGTTGCTTCCTTGCCTCATTATTTCTCACACTTCCATTAAATCCCAAGGGAAGGTTGCAGCTCAAGTCTAAAATATACTACCATCATTTTTTTTTTGTTTGATGCAGCAGCTATAGAATAGAATAACCGAGTTGGAAGGGACCTTTTTCAAATAGCAATTTGCATGGAGACCTGATCAGTGAATACCTTGCATGCATTGAATTCATTTTTTTTAAAAACATCTGTCCTAAGCTTCTACCTGTAGCTATTCTTATTTCAATACAGTAATAGGAAGTGAAGAAATGACATTAAAATCTTGGTTTTCTTTGAGATAAAATATTGTATATTACTATCTCTCTCTCTCTCTCTCTCTCTCTCTCTCTCTCTCTCTCTCTCTCTATCTATCTATCTATCTATCTATCTATCTATCTATCTATCTATCTAGGTCTTTCTAGCCTATATGGGTCTTTATACATTGCCCTGTGAGTGAGATGAGCAGTTTCTAAATTTGATATATGAATAAAAATAAAATAAATAAATCTTTCACTTGCTGGAAGAGCACTGCACAGCTCACAGAAGACAATCAAGTTTATGGTCAATTGTTGAGTTACATTTTGTCATTGTTAGATACCTGAACTCCTTCTATGTGTACCATTTTGATATAGCCTACAAAGAAAGCTTTCATTGCTTTTGTTACGTAGTGGTAATGTCAAATTAATCCAGATTTTTCTTCCAGGAAATCCAAATTGTGCATTGAAAACAAATTACACAAGTTAAGTATACTGGCATGCATCCCCTGATTTTCGTTTATTTGGCTTACAACATGTGAAGCACCAAAGATTTCTGAAGTAAGGCCAACAGCAGGATAGGCAAGAAAGGAGACAAATGGAGAAAGGGGAAAAGGTGATGTAGAATATATTCTGTTGTGCCACACTGTACTCTAAGTAGCACAGAACAGGATAAAGATCTAAACAAATCTAATCATTATATTTATATAAAGAACTAATTAAAAAGTAAAGCTTCCCTGAAGTCCAAATCTTAGAGCCTACATAAAAATTATGGTTGGTTTTGTTGGTAATAATATAAATGATTTTTTTTTCTTTTGCTAATGCCTTTTTCCAAGATTTTTACTCCCCAGTTTAACCTATAGTAAGGAGGATGTCCTAATGGTCTCTCATTAGATCCACTCTGCTTAGTCATCATCCCCCACCCACGGCCCCGATCTCTCAAGTTTGGCTGTGTGCTCTTCTTTGTGGTGGTGGAGTCCCAAAATCCAATGCTTGGTCTCCACATTTTGTTCCACTTCGATGTAACATTTCATGAGGACTAAAGGAAGCATTTTAAACGAAACTTGCAATCCTTAGAACGCGGTCAAACAATCGCTTTGGCATGCAAGTCGTGCAGAACAGTGCAATGGTCAGTTTCAAGGCCTTCTGCAACCATTGAGACTACATGCTTATTTGTTGTATCGATTTAAGATTTTTAAAAAGAATTTTAGAGACACACTGTATTTTGGGTATCCTTCTGCATATCTTAATGTCGGCAACTTTAAGAAAAGAAGACTTTGATTCCTAGGATTCCCCAACCAGAATGCTGGCTCTGGAATTTATTTATTTATTTGTTTGTTCGATTTATACCCCGCCTCTCTTCCCCGGTCAAGGGGTCAGGTTGCTGAGGTTGAGAAACACTGGTATATCTTGATAGGATCCTCTATTCCCGCCTCGAGTTCCCCTTTTTGGGTGAAGAGAGGCGGGGTATAAATCCAATAAATAAATAAATAAATAAAATATTCTATGGATGACTTCTTCTGCTTTATAAGTCACTTTGATACAATAAGGTGCATTGCTTCAAGGGGACAAAGCACTGAGGAAGGAGCATTCCAGAAGTGGCTTGCATTCATGTGCAACACTATACAATCCACTTTCACTGACCACATCAAAACTCAGTAACTGCACAGATACGATGCTTTGCAGCAGAACATAAGAAGAATGGTTGCAACAATTGGGTATGGCTTAGTCAAGAGAAAAGAAGAACTAGGGGCGACATGGTAGCAGTGTCCCAGTGTTGCAGGGGCTGCCACAAAAATAATGAAATAGCGATATAGTTCTAGCAGGGGTTCTAGCAACTCTGATAGCAGAATAAAGCCTTTATATCCTCTGATATCAGCTGGAAGCAGTCGGCCAGAGTTATCTCTCTCAGACACACACACACACACACACACACCCCACACTGGTATCTGTCTGGCTAATGGAAATAGGATGCTAAGCAGACATTGCATGACCCTAATAAGATACTCACTTATAAAACTTTATTCAAAACAGATCTCCATCAATTTCAGTGGAGCTAATATCAAACAAATATTAATTAAACTCAGAATGATATGGGAATTATTTCTATTACTATGGTCTTTTCCATAGACTGTAACAAGAAACATAATTTATAGTTAAACTAAGTTTAGTTAAAAATTATAGTGATCATCCATTATATCATAAAATACGATCTCTTTAAGCACCTCTTAACACTGTAATAAGTTATGGTCCTTCAATTCCAAACTGTAATCAGTTAATATTTGTTCAATAAACGATACTGTGATTTTAATGACATATGGAAAAATTCATACATTTTCTCTGTCATCTTTTTTTAAGAGCAAGAAGGGAAAGGGATTGATATATATGGCATTTTTACTCAGAATCATTGACTTTTAATCATCTTCTAAATCTAAGTCTCTCTCAGACCTCAGCACACATTTGATAACCAGGTAAACCTTTATTAATCAATGGGTGGAATTCTTGAACATATTTTCTTCGCAGCTAAGATTTTATGTATGACAAAGAATCTCAATTTTGCAATGGCTCCATTTAGGGCACAAAAAAAAAACTTTTGCACTTGGAAGAAACTAACATGGAATTTTGAATGAAAACTTAAGGTATGATAGGCAATTTGTCTGGTATCAGGATAAATCATTTCTTAAACTCTATGTACCATTAAAACAGTTCCTTGTTAATTACTGCATTTGACAGTGAATGCTGTTCAGTTTGATAACTTCACGTTCAAATTCTGAATGAAAACAGACTCCAGAAAATTTGTGTGCTGGGGAGTTGAAGAAACTAAACTCAGAGAACAGATAGCTGATACGAACAGTAAAGGGTGAAATTTTGTTTCTAAACAAGCGTCATAAATCAATGCATTAACCAAAGGGTTATGTGACTTTTTTCCCCAATGACTATTTTTCTTAATAGCAAAAACAAAAGAAAGCACAAAAGAGAAAACATTTTCTAATTTCTTGACTTTATACTCATTGCAAAGATGAGGCATTGTGAATGCTACTTATACGTGGGTCATAAATGTAGGGAATTTGATGCATAAAAAGAGAAAAGAAGACTCTGGTTTAGATTATAGGTACATATGGGGGTGTGTGAGACATAAAGATTGAAAGATACTGTTGGCATGCAAATTCCACTTACTGTGACTTTTTTTTCAGTCCACTGATACAGTTGAAATCCTCAGCGCTGAAAGATTCATTACAGAGTCCTAGCGTTTGGCTTAACGGATTCCAGAAAACATCTGTATATTTCAGATCGACTTATATATTTTTGAAAAGGTAAAAAGCTTCCAGATTGACCTCATAGAATGGCAAGGGAGGTAGAAATAGTCAAAATTACTTCTCTGAATACTCTGGCTGTGTATACAAAAAGGGAGGGAAGGGAAGAAGGGGGAACCCACCCAGAATCCGTCTCAGCCACCACTAGCATAAAGTTCAGATTTCATAGCTGAGATCATTGCTCTATTCTCAGCACTTTTGCTCTAGATGTGCGATTCTGACCAAAACGCGTTCTGCAGCTGGAGGGAGCCTTAACTAAGTGGAATTTAACCAACCTTCCCCTCGTTACTTTTGTCTACTAAACGTTAGGCTGATGTGTTGTGAGACGGGGCCTCTGAGAAGTAGGTCCGGATTGCTTCAAAAGTATTTCCTGCTGTTGAGTTGTAGGCATGTGAAAGTGTGTGCATGTGGGTGTGTGAAAGAGAGAGAGAGAAGGAGAAAGAGAGAGAGAGAGAAAAAGAGAGAGAGAGAGAAAGAGAAAGAGAGAGAGAGAGAGAGAAAGAGAAAGAGAGAGAGAGAGAAAAAGAGAGAGAGAGAAAGAGAGAGAGAGAGAGAGAGAGAGAGAGAGAAAGAGAGAGAGAGAAAGAGAGAGAAAGAGAGAGAGAGAGAGAGAGAGTGTGTTGAGGAGAAAAATCTGATTACACATTAAAAACCCGATTTACAGTATTTGTTGCAGCATTTCATAATTTCCAAAATTTTCTAAGTGTGACATATCATGAACACAGGCCCATATCATGAATATTAATTTCTTTGACTACTTCCTTAATGCAAACACAACTGCTAACAGAACGCAGTTCATACATGCTGTGCACACAGCAAACTTTTAAAAGCAGTTTAGTACAGCCAGTCAAGAAAGAGGTTAAAAAAAAAGGATAGAAAATAGTTAAAGCTTAGGCAGATTAATTTTAATGACAACCTTCGATCAACGAGCTGACAAAAAGGAAGGAAAATGACAGAAAGAACGACAAAAACTGGCATTAAAATGAGTTACAGTATATATATGTGCATGTACCACGTTACCTCAGTGGAGAATCCTCCAAACTCGTGGAAAACACAAAGATAGACTCCATCTTGATCACATTTCAATTCAGCTGACATAAAGCGCTTGTAATTCCACTCTTGCAATCTGACAGAGGGCTTCAATCGTATCTCTGAGGCTACCCACAACAACTACATCCTCCATTCTATACAGATTTGGTAAAAACTATCTGCTGTTTATCTTTCCTGCTTCTTCTGCCTCCTCAGAACGATTTCCTCTTAAGTTTGTTCCAGCCTGGGAACTCCAGATTGCCATTTGGTTTTGATTAAAACCAGACAGACAGCTCTGTCAAAATTTGAGAGTAAGTTAATGGAAAACACTGGCATGGTTTTAATTAGAGTATCAATTAATAATAAATGTTAACTATTTACATTGTGCATGCTATCAGAAAGAACTCTTGTCATTACTAAAGAGAGGAATGCTGTAATTGGGGAGGGCAGGTTAACTGGTTAATCTGTTTGTTTGTTTGTTTGTTTCAATTTAATACAATGCACCAGAGAAAGGAGCTTTCTTAGGAATGACAAACTTAGGATAGACCTCCATTTGTGGAGAAGTGTTAATACTGAGTGTAGGAAGTTAGCACTCCCCCCTCCCCCTAGAGAAATGAAATATTTTGGGACAGTAGAAACTGGGCAGAAACTAAGCCCCCCACCTTTGTGAAAAGGCCACCTACCTCCTTCAGGAAGAGCTATTCAATGAGACATTAAGGCCTGAGCCAATCTATTCTTCATAACAAAGATACCTTCCTTGGGACATAATAGGATTAGCCCTTTCAGACCCGAAGAAGAACAAAACCATTGCCCAAAGCCCCTTTCATTGCATCAGCCAGCAGGACTCAACCAATCTTTGCACAAACAACCTACATTGCTAGCTAGGACCTCTGACATTAACCAATCAGGAGACATTTCTGGCCACAGGTACAGGGGGCAGGTTCAAAGCCCAACAGAGGGTATAAAACCAAGAAACTCAGTAGCCCCTTCCCTTTCCTTTCCATCCTGGAGCTCCAAGGCATGTGATCCTGTTCATCATTAAGCCATCTTTCCAAACAGCCTCCATGCTTGCAGAGTCTTTTTCCCCGCTTGGAACTGAACCCAGAAAGATATTCCTTCCAACACGTGCAACTGAAAAGCCCAGTTGTGTGAGATTCCTGGATCGAGGTCTTTCCATGTAGACCCCCCTTTTGCACTCAAACCTTAGTTTCTTGAAGCCTCCTTAGTTTGACTAACACATGGAGTGGCATTCTTGTAAACAGATCCACAACTCCCCATTCTCTATTTCCCTGTGTAAGAAACCCTTTATGGAAAATATAATAATTGACTGCATTGGTAAGCCGGTAACATTTGCTATAATGGGGTGCAAACAATTCTCTGGTAGGAAGGTGGAAGACAATCTCTTGGAACCATTTTAATACATTTTATGCTTTTCTTTTCCCTGTCACCTCAAGAAACCAGACCTGGAACAGCTGCAAGGAAAAGCCAGCTGTTGCCTAGCAACGCTGTCTTAATTTTCTTTCACTGGAAGAGGCCTAAGGGCAGCGGCAGCCGCAGCAATTAGTGTGGCCAGATGCCAAGGAAGACAGGGCTTCCTCTGCCTCCAGTAATTGTCACAGGGAATTTTAGCAGGTGGAATTTGTCAGGCAGGGAGAAGAGGTGGGGGGGAAAGATACACCTGCTAGAAATCCCAGCGTGGAACCCTAAAAGTTAAAGGTAAATTTAGCCCAGTATCTTCTGCCCCTCATCAGCCTAGCAACTGTTTATATAACCCATGGATTTTGGATGCTAGTATCGTGACATCTATTACTGGGTATAGATTTACAATCAAAACATTATCCTATTACATTTTGCTTTTATCTCCACTCACCTCCCTTTCTAATTTCTTTGTCTACTTTCATACCATTGATACCATTTTCCCCAAATTTTTAAAGAATTCCGTATCCCCTTTATCTTTTATTATCATCATCATTCTCACTGATTCCGCACATTCCATCATTTTCCTTATTACATTTCTATCCGTGGGCAGGTTCGCATTCTTCCAGTTTTGCGCATAGGTTAATCTAGCTGCAGTTATACTATACGTCATAATGTGTGCTTCTTCCTTTTTAAATCCAGCCGGTAAAATCCCTAGCAGGAAGACCTCTGGATTCAATTCTAATTTCTTAGTTGCAATTTCCTGAATCCACCTTCTAATTTTTAGCCAGAACTTTTTTGCTGTGGGGCAGGTCCACCACATATGATGGAATGTACCCTTTATATGATCACATTTCCAGCAGTTTGCTGGCAGTTGAGGGAACATTTTGGCAAGTCTATCTGCTAGCAATTTTCATGCTTATGGACTTCAGCATTGGGGGAACACAACAAGGTTCAACGTATGTGTGACAGAATACATACTTTACACCTTTGCAAAAAAAAAAAAAAAAGAGGAACTGGATAACACCAGTTGGGATCAAGTCAGATTTTCTTCATTTTGGTTAGTGACCATATTATATATACATACATACAGAATAAAAATAGTGCAGCTGTAAATTTAAAAATATAAAAACAAAAGAATCTCTATGGAATCTCATCCACAGTTAAAAAAAAGAATTAGGGAAGCTTTCTTGTGCCAGTTGAGTACAATTTTTTTCCTAATCCTATAGACTACCACACAAAACGTCTCCACTTTTCTTTTTTTATCTATCTAAATTGTGACACAACATGAATATGCTGGTAAAAAAAACATAACATTGGGGCAATGTAAGAGTATGTCCTTATGGAGGAAATACTCTATTGCTTCAACCTCCCCAGAGCATTAAAAAAAAAATCTTAGCATAAGATTGCCTCCAACACTTTCTTATCCTAATGACAAGAATGGCCCTGGAGAAAATAAATACCTTGCAATTTAATCCTAGTCTTGATTAGAGATTAGACCCCCCCACCCCCCAGGAGATTGGCAAAAATCTATAAATGTATGGAGAAGGTAGTCAGGGATTAGATTAATTTTCAGCCATAGTTAAGATCCAAATCTTCTACCTTCAAAAGTCTTGCTGAGTTTGAATAAATTGGCACATTTGCTGATTTATGCGCATATGTGCTCATTTGGAACTAGCGTATTGTTTGTTGTTTGTGTTGGTGCCTTTGAGTCAGTATGGACACCCGGTAACTAGTCCCTGCAATTTTCTTGACAAGATTTCAGAAGTATTTTGTCACTGCTTTCTTCCCAGGAATGAGAGAAAGTTATTAGGCTAAGACAATGATGGCGAATCTTTTCGGCATCAAGTGCCGAAACCAGAAGGCGCATGCATGTGTGCATGCTGGAGTGCCGGAAAAGTGAAGACCAGCTGGCCAGTGCATGCATGCCTGGGTTTTGGCTATTTTGGGGGGCGTTTTGGGGCCTGTTTTTTGGCCAATTTTCAGGCCATTTTCCAATGCTCTGGCGCTCGGGACAGAAACCAAAAGAGCAGCTGGCAACAGCGTGCATGCCCACTGAGAGGGCTCTGCGTGACACCTCTGGCACGCGTGCCATAGGTTCGCCATCATGAGGCTAAGATCATCAACTAGCTCTGTACTATAGGAGGATTAGAATCCAGTTCCTATCCCAGTGCCTTAACGGCTTCTCCATAGTGACTCTCTATGGACTGTGCATTTAAGCTGGAACTTACCTATGTAGTGTACATGTCTCTGTTGGGATACTGAAAGTTGCCTTTTCATGTGAAATCCAGGGCTAAGGAAGTTCATCTTTCTCCGCACTATCATCGTGAAGTAGCCTGACACTAGAAATCCAGAGACTTTCATCCCTTCCAACTTTTTTTTTTTAAATCCTTATAAGCAGAGTTATACAGAACGACATTCAGTTAAAATCTATTAACTCCAACTGGAGACTCCAACTGGTACAGAATGCGGCCGCGAGAGTGATTAAGGGTGTGCCTCGGTACACCCGCAAAACACCTATCCTCCGCGAGCTGCATTGGTTGCCAGTGGTCTTCCGGGTGCAATTCAAGGTGCTAGTAACAACTTATAAAGCCCTTCATGGCTTAGGGGCGGGGTACCTTCGAGACCGCCTGCTGCTACCGTATGCCTCCCAGCACCCAGTTAGATCTCATAGGGAGGGCCTGCTCTGGATACTGTCGGCTAAACAATGTCGGCTGGTGGGGCCGCGAGCTAGGGCCTTCTCTGTGGCAGCACCATCCCTATGGAATTCACTCCCCACAGAGATTAGAACCATCCCCAGCTTGCCCATGTTCCGCAAGGCATTGAAGACCTGGCTTTGCTGGCAAGCGTGGACCTAACATCTTGTCCTTCCCTCCCCCACATATGATTGAGTGAGTGAGTGTTTTTCTTTATTTTATTGTATAGGCTTTCACATTTTATTGTATTGTTCGCTGCCTCGAGTTCCCCGAATGGGTGAAGAGAGGCGGGATATAAATTTAAATAATAAATAAATAAATAAATAAAATGTAACTGAAAACATCACACAGGATATTCCCTGTATAAAAATACAGAAATTCCCCTCTCCAAGGGGTGGGGATAGAAACCTTATAGAATGTCAAAACATGGAGGTATGATATAATGTAAATTTACATCCCGCTTTGAGAAAGAATATAGTCACTGATTTGGCTTTGCCAAGAACTACATACACGATTTGGATTTTATGGGACAGGTTTCCCATCAACTCCTCTTCATTTCCACACACAAAAAGAAAAAAAATCCCTTGTTAATTTTTTTTTATATCTGTCTTAGTAGACCGTTGCTCTTGCTTTTCCCAAATGGACTCCAATTCTGCTCTGTTCAATGCTATTGATTCTTGTCCATTTAAACAACTGCTCTTCCCAAATGTCTGTTGTCTCAGTCTGTACCAAGATTTAACCCAGTTACTGAATTGTTTGAGTTTGTGCAGTAGCTTATACCATAAACCAACAAAACGGACTAACATTCCATAATATAATACGGTAAGTAATGCATTAAAAAGTAACACAGTTAACTGCACCCATGAGGTCCTGAACTGAGCTGTGTGAGTTTGTATTCCTGATTAGTGATGCTTGTTGTGACCCAACCACCCTTTCTTTCTTTCTTTCTTTCTTTCTTTCTTTCTTTCTTTCTTTCTTTCTTTCTTTCTTTCTTTCTTTCTTTC
>JANHGC010007857.1:323298-334965 GCA_027560395.1 Boaedon fuliginosus
GGTCAAGAAGCACCAGGATGGAGGGAGACCCCCCATCCCGGGCCCGCCAGAGATCATCTACTAGTGCGATCAAAGCCATCTCGGTGCTGTACCCAGGCCTGAACCCAGACTGCAGAGGATCCAGATAATCAGCTTCATTCAGGGTATGAAGGAGTTGGAGTGCCACCACCTTCTCAACAACCTCCCCTACAAAGGGAAGGTTGGAGACTGGACGAAAGTTATTAAAATGGCCGGGTCCAGGGAAGGCTTCTTGAGGAGGGGCCTGACCACAGCCTCCTTCAAGGTTGTTTTCCCCTTTTAAGATTTTCATCCATCCTTCCCAAGCTGTCTCTTAAGTTTGTTGAAATCAGCTAAGACCACTATTCTGATTTTGCTTGTGTCTGCATTATATTGCATTCCAATATGACATGGTCATTCTCCTCCAAAGTTCCTGCTACTTCAATCCCCTCTAATATTTCATTGTGTTTTTGTTCAGCCATCACGATTCTTTCTGTGGATTTAAACCTTGACTCAACTGCCAGATTTAGACTGCTTTTCAGGCTCGGGGCTTTCCCTCTGGAATCTTGGTCTCAAATTTTGGCTATGGTGAATAGGGCTGGAACCATAGACTTGCTTTGACTTCGAACTTGAGAACTTCATGAACTTGTCTTCTGTTCCAAAACTTGAGAATTGGACTCACTGAGTTTCTGCTGGTGCCTGTGCAGGGTGAATCTTGGGGAATACTCTTTGGGGTTGATGAAGCCTCAATAAAAATTTCACCCTTTGAGGTGTGTACATATATGAGCAGGAGAGGATAGCAAGCGAGATTGCCCTCCAGATATTGTTTGTAATCCTCAGATGTACTGTATGTAAAAAAAATGACAGATGAATAAAAAGATAAAAAGGGAAATAAAATGTCAGCTAAAAGAAAAAAAAAGTATCTTAGCTGAGAATAAAAAATGAAATACCACCTAGTAGTTAGTGTAAAAGATTATAAAAAAATAGTTGTTTGTATTAATATTGAAGATGTTCTTTCTTTTAAAAATGTTGTAGCATTTATAGTTTGTAATCCACAGAAGGTAGAGTGATAATTGCAGATAAATAGAATCTGCAATGTTTTATTGCAGTTTAGAGCCGTTTTATAATCCTCGTAAATCAGTTTACAGTCCTCATAAATTTACACTCTTGCTTTGTGGTTAGTGTAAACAAACCTTGCTTTGTAATAGTCAGAGAAACTATCGTGTAAGTAGAGCCTTGTAGTGTAAACAAAGTCTTGAATAAATGATCATTCCGTTTTCTCGGGATCATGCAATACATTAAAATTCATGTTCAGTTCATTCAGGATCATTGAGTTAATCTAAATTCAGTTCAGAGATTATAATCTTTATAATATGCAGCACGCATGGTATGGTTAGAGAAAAAAAATCATTTGCAAAATTTATTACAAAATTCGTTTTGCAATTATAATCCTTGAAAGGATGCACAGTTAATGGTTAAAAAAAGTCCTATGCAATTAATATTGAAAGATTAAAAAGAGTAGTTGATATAAGACAAAAGGTAATAAATGCTGAGTTGCTATGAGTTGCTCTTTCCTCAACAAAGAATGCCATTTGTGTACTACAATCAGAGGTGGTATTCAGCCAGTTCTGACAGGTTCGGGAGAACTGGTAGTGATAATTTTGATTGGTTCAGAGAACTGGGAAATACCACCTCTGATTGGCCCCACCCCACTCTGCCCCTTCCAGGAGTCTCCACACACCCCTATTTGGCTGCCAGGAGGTTTTCTGGGCCAAAAAATGGGACATGGGGAGGTGCATTGCTGCCCCCACGTCCAAATTTGGCTGCCAGGAAGCTTTAGGGTGGCTTTCTAGTCAAAAAATAGGGCACGGGGGTGGGTGGGTTGCAGTGGCCCACCCAGTCACTTGGCTGCATAGCCACGCCCACCAAGTCATGCTCACAGAACCAGTAGTAAAAAAAAATTGAATCCCACCACTGACTACAATCCTGATTCAAATCTCATACAAAGAAAAGCACAGTTAAGATGCTATATACCTTTGCGTTTGAAAGGATGTAGTCTGACCATGAGATATTCATTCCAAATGAATGCTGTAACAACAACATATGTTCACTTGCTGTTAGTGAATTATTTACTAGGACAATGTTACCAATCCTTTTCTATCCAACTTTGAATCTGGAGACTTTTGATTAGAAGCTGTTTCTCCAAAGGGAAAAAAAACATTTAAAGATACACCAGTACATTTGCAACCTAAATGTCAAAAATAAGACTTTTTGCAAAGCAGCATTAAAGTGCTGCTCTTCACTAGGTGGGGCAGCACAGAAATGTTCCAACTCAAAAGAGTACAGACCAGTCTTTGGCCTTGTCTTTTGACTTGAGAATGAAGCAGTAAAGATTCTGATCACCATGCATGAATGGGAGAGGATAGATGGAGTAGCCCTTGATGGATGTTACTGGTAGCAAAAGATGCATATCCCATAAATTTTCCTTCCTCTATGTGTAGGAAGGGGAAAACCACCTCTCTCTTCCCCTTCCTCCCCCTGTTCCCCTTTTCTTATCTTAAGTGGCAGATGAAGCCTCCTCTGGCTCCCATCAGCTAAACAATGCCGGCTGACAGTCCCATGGAGGAGAGCCTTCTCTGTAGCTACACCAGCCCTCTGGAACCAGCTATCCTCAGGGATCCGGATCGTCCCCAGCCTGCTGACCTTTCGCCGAGCAATAAAGACCTGCCTCTTCCAGCAGACTTAAGGCTAACGATCTCCATCCGAGGAAGGATTTTAAATTGTCATAGAAATGGGTTTTCACATTCAAATTTTATATTATGTTTTTTTATACATTTTTTTTAATTGTTGTAAACCGCCCAGAGTCCTTCAGGAGCTGGGCTGCCTATAAATGTGATTAATAAATAAATAAATTGGGGGTTGCATCCTGCAAGCCAGGAAGGTGGTGTTTTGATATATTACAGAGGAAAACTCCGCTGCAGGCATCACCCATGTGAGAAACAATCTTTTCATTGGGGAAAGCAGGGCTTTTTAATGCAGGAACAACTGGCACTAAATTGACCTTCCTCCTCTCTTTTTTTCCCTTTTCACTTTTCCTGTCATCCATGGATTAGGAACAGAAGTTAGGCAAGTAGTTCTGAAAGACCAGAGAATATAGGTTCCAATAAGCTCAAATTGGGTATATCTCTGCACTCAAATTTATCTCAGAGCATTTTAACCATGCCTATCATGGTTGGGATGTGGCAGAAGCTGAAATCATCCTTGAAATCATTTTACTGTACATCAAGAGAAGATGGGTGGGGTTGCCTTCCTAGTGGACCAGGGATGGTTGAAACACTTGGATGTATTCCTTCCTAGGCCAGCAGACCCCACCCTTTCCAGCTCTGTGGACCAGTGGTGGTGGTGGTAGGGATAGGAGATAGCTTTGTGTATGTGTGTGCCACTTATGCAGCTTCACACAGTTGCCTGCTGCTTGCACAGCCCGGTTCCCAATGGGCTGTGGCCTGGTACCAGGCTGTGGACTGGAGACTGGAGACCCCTGTCCTAGGCAAACTGTTAATTAAGCAAGCAGGAGAAAATTTATTTATTGTTTTAATTTTTCTCCATGATATTCAAGACTATGAGACTTAACACCAAACATGTCATTAGAAGGCAAAAATCACATTCTAAGAAATCATGAAGTTTGCATTTGGAACTCAAATAAGAGTCAAGTCACACAGGTGGAGGTTTTCTCTGATAACAAAAGAGGATGAAGCCTTCTCCGTCACGAAAACCTATCATTTTCTTAAAAATATTAGCATTGTTTCTAGCTTCAAAACTCTGAAAATATCAGATCTTCCTGTGAGAGAATGCTAAGAAGGGGGCCAAGTTTAAATATCTGCTAAAACTGCCTTTAGCATTTAATCCAGTTTGCCTGTTGGGAAAATTTGGGAGAGCAATTTTAATGGTTTGTTTTTATTATTGCTTATTATCTTTGGATTCTTTTTCTTAGCTGCCTCTTGAGCACCATTTTGGCATTCAGCGACTTCAATAAATGAAACACACTTCAGTTAGATTAGTAAAAGTCCCAGGGATAATTCCACTTTTCTTTGTTTTTCTCCTTCCCTTTTCTTTAGAGTCTAATGCTTATAAACAACAGAGAGATGTTTCCTTACCTTCTGGTTTCTTTATTCCTACTTAAGTCTTGCACATAAGTTTGCGTCATGCTTCTTACTTTTATCTCCCTATACAGCTAGGCAGTGATTGCACACCTGGTTCCTCCAGCAGTGCCATAGTTTGAGCAGTGGAAGACTGAACAAAACCCCTACCAACTGGTTATTTGCTGATATTGGTACAATGATTAAAATTGAGTGGGCAATTTTTTCTCAGTTACCTGCCAAGGGTTGTCCTGACATACAGTTCTCAAAAGACAGTACCATGTTTTTCCAGTGTCATGTATTAGATGTAAAACATGGATAAGGGTGAACCCTCTCACATGTATGGAGAGCAGGGATACGTACATCATGATATCATGTGAAGCATATTAATTAGTATCTATTTATTTAGCATATGGTATAACATACATGGACTTAGCATTAAGCATTTTACCTAAATTAAAAACATAATAAAATTTGATTATTAAAAAGATCTATTCTCAGATACCAATATCTAGACTATCTAACCTTTGAAATTCAGCATCATTTACATGAAAAAAATCAGTTAATGGACCAGTATATTAAAAAATAAATTAATGGGCCCTCTGCTTACATGATGTGATCTACAGTTTGACATGAGGAGAGGATGCTATGCTCCATTTGGCGGATGCCATCTGTGGTATGAATCCTACTCAGGATTTTCTATTGCTGGTGAGATAGTTCAAAGCTTGGCACCTTTTGCAAAGCATCATCTACGTGTCTTCCTGTGTCTGGGTGTTCAGCAACCCATTTGGCTTTCCATTGGGAACTGAACTTGCCGGCAAGATTAGCAAAAATGTTTAGCAATATGTCCATCAAGTGTTAGAAGTATAATTAGACCCCCAAGTACTTATTATCATATGTGATGGACTTGTATGAAAGCAAGAAAATACTGGACAAAGATACATACATGGTTGGAAAAGATGATTAAGCAACATATAGATCTGAAACCAAAAATATTTTGGTTGGGTATAATGCCAGAGGGCTATGATAAAGGCACTATATATCTAATTTTGCATGTATTGACAGCAGCAAGGATTGAGGATGTAATTCGGAAAATATTAGACTGTACAGAGATGGATATATTCACATTAAAAATAAAGGACAAAGAAGATACAGAATATTACTTAACATGGAATAGATTTTACGAGTGGTTAGAGATAAGAGGTAGAAATTAGATGAAGAAAGATTATTGCTATGTATGAACTAAAAATAAAGATGGTTTACAATTATAAATATGCCAACATAACCAACAGAATTACAAATAAGTTAATATAAAGAGAAATCTAGTTAAAACTATTCGGTTACACTATTATTATTGTTATTAGTATATATGTTGATATTTCTTTTTGTTCTTTCTTTGCTTTTATGTAAATGATATGCCCTGATACACACACACACACACACACACACACACACACACACGAAAGGGAATTGAACTTAAAGTTGTTAAGCAGATGTTGTATAAGTGTAAGTGGGGGCTTCCTAAATTTGAGTCTTCCAATTGATAAATAGGGAAAATCAGCATGCACCGGTAGGAGAGAGTTGTTGAATTTTTCTGTATTCTTTCACTTGCCTTTGTAGAGCTGATGGTTCTATGTGACTCAGAACAGAAAGTCAGCAATACATCCACTTATAATCCTCATGGTGTCATTGAGCCTGGCATCTAGCTTACTGGCATGGCAGCTATTAAGCCATTCAGGGGCACAATGTTCTGCTGTGGAGAAGACTAGCCCTAGTTTACTTTACTGTATATTTTGAGGGTGGCAGCTGAAGCTCCCCATTTAATTATGCATAATTTCTGGACTTAGTTGTCCTCGTATTGATTCTGCCACTGTGTTCTTTAGAGGTTTCTAATAGGAGAATGTCTAGTTTAATGTTTCTCCAAAATACTTGGGATGAAAGTTGTAGAGGAGTAAGTTATTGTTTAAATAAATCTTTGGGGCTTCATTTATTTGTTTGTTATTAAAATTGCTGACCCTAGGAGTAAGCCTTCAGTCTTAAAATCTTTGGAGAGGAGCCACCTTCATGTGTTTTTCTTCCACTACTATGGGCAAATACAAATTTACATCTCATTGGCATATCTGTTATATATATATCTTGAATAATGTAGGTGCCATTACAAAGCCTTGTGGAAGGCCATTGTTTAATATTCTTACCTTACTTATATTATCCCCCATTATGATCTGAAAAAATCTATCACTCAGCATATTAAAGATTTTAACAGGGGATGATGTGTCACAGTTTATATAATAAACCATCTTCCTATATTGTGTCATATGCTGCAGTTAGGTCCACACATACGGCCATGTTTTTTTAGGCCTCATTAGAATCCAGCTTCAGTATGGACTATTAGACTTAATACCTGATCTACGCAGCTCCAGTTATGTTGGAAGCAAATGTTCATCTATTATGGGACCTATACTGGCTATGATTTACTCTCTAGGAGTTTGTAGCAAGAACTCCAAAGGTCAGTTAGGTGATAGCTTTTTGCTCTGTCTTGTGCTTTTCCAGGTTTTAGAAGCAAATTATGTTGGGAAGCACTAGAATTAAGTCATTTGGGTCAGATGTGTGTGATGTGACCAATACGTATTACCCAGTAGTGGGATTCAATTTTTTTTACTACTGGTTCTGTGGGTGTGGCTTGGTGGGCATGACTATGTGGTCATGTGACTGGGTGGACCGCCACACCCTCAGCACCCCATTTTTTTTGCCCAGAAAGCCACCCTGAAGCCTCCTGGCAGCCAAATAGGGGCAGCGGCACACCCCTGTGGCCTAGAAAACCTCCCTGAAGTGTCATGGCAGCCAAATAGGGGCACGTGGAGACTCCTAGAAGGGGCAGGGAGTGGAGGGGCAGGGCCTATCAGAGATGGTATTTGCCCATTCTCTGAAACAGTCAAAATTATTCAGAACTGGCTGAATATCACCTCTGGTATTACCTAATCTTTGAAAGCTGAGAGGTATTATAGCCACTGTGCTCTTTACCTCTAATGCCTCCTGAGAAGGAATTGACATTTAATGCAACTAGCAAAAACTTATAGTCTACGAATTTCAACTGCTTCATGGAGAACACTGAGAATGTATATCTGAAAGTCAAGATCTATATAACTCAAGCAATTTTGAACAAATCAGAAATGAAACAGAAAAGAATCCATCTCCATCCTTTTTAAGAACTATTTGTTCTTTTTACTCTCTCGAAAGAATAAGAAAAAAGAATGTTTAGTGAGAATATCTGCTACCCTGCTAAATGAGAAAGTACAGATAGGCATCAGAACCAGGAAAGGACAGAAGTTAGAACGAGAATTCACTAACCAGGGATCACAAGGCCAATGAAAGATTTGAAACGAGAGCCCTGTGTCACTGAAGAGCAAAAGTATCAGATGTTTTGAGTGACCTCAATAAAGTGTGTTAATTAAAAAACTTATTGGAATGGTGGCAGGAGTTTGTTAGCTATGAAAAACACCACCACTGAGATTGTTTCTGCTGATTATATTTTATTTCATTGTCAAGAGCAATCAAGAAGTTATAAACCTCCAGCCAGTGCTGATGGAAACACAAAGGCTTTGCCGGGGTATTGCAATGCCATTTAAGCCAACAAATGTAAGTGAAAAAATGTTGGCAACAGTTACACTTATTACTTGTAATAGAGTACATTTAGCTTTCATTTAGAATTGTGTTACCAAATAACAATAAAATACATAATTTTTGATCACAGAAAGAAGAAAAAAGCACTGTGGCATATTTATTTTATTTATTAAATTTATTTGGAGCTCTTCTCATTTAGAAGCAACACAGGGTGTCTCAAAATATTAAAAGCAATGAAATCTTAAAAGGTAGATATTTCTGAAAGTAATAAAAATAGAATTGCAACCTAAAGTAAAGTTACAGTTAAAGGACAGGGAGGGGAGGAGCAGGATGCACAGGGAGGGTTCGTTTTGAGGTGGGATTTTCTCTTAATTCATCAACCACCTCTAATGTGATGCTCTCCTATTGGGACCCCAAGCCAGCTGTCAGAACCAGGTTTTCAAACCCTTAGGCAAAGTTAGAAGGGTGAGAGCCGACCTCACCTCAGGGGGTTAAATGTCCCAAAGGGCAGGAGTCATGGAAGAGATGGCTCTTTTCTTGAACTCCCCAGCCAAAATTCCCTGACTTATGGAACCTGCCCCCTCTGCAGTGGTGGGGTAGGCCAGTCCCATTTTGATAAGATGGTTCCTCAAGTATCCTGGACCCCTGTCATTCAGCCTTTAAAGGTAATAGACAATATCTTGAATTGCACCTAGAAGCAAACCGGCAGGCAGTGCAGCTCATGGTATACTGGTGTAACATGGAACACTCTAGCATGGGTGTCAAACTTGCTGCATCATGTTTCCGTCATATGATGTATTGTTATTTTTTTTCCTTTGCAGAGCTGGGGTGCACTAATAGACATAGTGTCAAAATCACGTGAACTATTAATACAACTTTATAAAGCCTTAGTAAGACCACACTTGGGATACTGCATCCAGTTTTGTCACTTCAATGTCAGAGTTCCAAATGATGCCCTAATTAAATCATGAGCCTCAGGCCAAGCTCCAAAAGAAATCCAGTTATTTATTAGGAGCTTCATGTAGGCATGGACCAAATGTAGCCAACTCTGATTTCACTTTGGCTCTGACCCTGTTTTCCCCTCCCCCCAAGATGTGGCACTGGCCACTGTGGGTTCCCATGGAAGATGCCCTCATCACCTCACGGTTAGACTACTGCAATGTGTTCTACTTGGGGCTGCCCTTGAAAACCATTAGGAAGCTTCAAATGGTCCAGAATGCAGCCGTGCAAGCAGTCATGGGTGTCCCTCAATACACCCATGCCACACCACTTTTGCGTGACTTGCACTGGCTCCCAGCGGGCTTCTGGGTTCAATTCAAGGTGCTGGTTATTACCTTTAAAGCCATACATGGCTTTAAAGATAACAGGTAAAGGTTACCTCCAAGACTGCCTTTTGCCTCCATTTGCCTCCCAGTGCCCTGTGAGGTCACATAGAGTTGGCTTCCTCTGGATACCATCGGCCAGGCAGTGATGCCTGGTGACTCCATGGAGGAGGGCCTTCTCTGCGGTGGGCCTGGCCCTGTGGAACAATCTCCCACCAGAGCTCTGGAGTGTCCTGGGCCTAAGAACCCTCTGTCGAGCACTAAAGACTCTGTAAAGAGTGCAGAAAACAGCAACAAGGATAATTAGGGGGCTGGAGGCTAAAACCTATGAAGAATGGTTGCAGGAATTGGGTATGTCTAGTCTAGTGAAAAGAAGGCAAGAAACAATGGATGGAAACTAATCAAGGAGAGAAGCAAGCTAGAACTAAGGCGAAATTTCCTAACAGTGAGAACTATTTAACCAGTAAGAACTATTTAACCAATGCCTTGGCTTCAGAAATTGTGGGTGCCCCATCACTGGAAGTTTTAAGAAGAGAAAGGACAGCCAGTTGTCTAAATTGGTATAGGGCAGGGCAGGGGTAGGTTTCAAATTTTTAACAACTGGTTCTGTGGGTGTGGCTTAGTGGGAATGGCTAGATGGGTGTGGCTAGGTGGTCATGTGACTGGGTGGGCATGGCAAAGTCAACATCACTCACGTCAAGGGGTGCTTTTCCTCACCTGGCCTCTTGTGACCATGGGGATACTGCAACGGTCGTAGGTGTGAAAAATTGTCAAAGTCACTTTTCTCAGTGCCATTGTAACTTTGAATGGTCACTAAATAAACTGTTGTAAGTCAAGGATTACCTGTACAAAAGTACAAAAAGCTTCTTTGCTTGCAAAAAGTTGCCCTAAATACCAGTCATTAGCTGGAGTTAGGAATCAGGCAGGGTGCCACAACACTTTAAAGAATTAAAATAGTTAAAATGCAATGATAACTATCAGGAGCCAACTCTTGCTCATTACCAGAACAAATAGACACAGGAACTAGCCTGTCCCCCACCCAGTTTCCCAACCCAGTTTCTTTTCAGGAACAGAGATTTTCCTTCCAAACAAAGCTGAATAGGGAAAATTATCCCATCAATAAACACAGGATTAAACATCACCAAGCACAGAATTAAACTTCACCAACAGTTTTAGACCAAAACTCAGAAAGGGTAATCTCACATTTGAATGTCAATCTTTCTAGCCAGCCAAGAAGCCTTGCTGAATGCCACTCATCTTAGTTCCTTGTCATTAAAGGCTTATTTCCAGCAGCTCTGGTTCATTATTCAATTATTTCCTCCCAACACAGCAGTGTAAAAAGGTTTAAACAACCCTTCCCCTTTAAGAAAATCAAACAACCCTTCCCCTTTAAAAAAGTCAGCAACTAAGTCTAGCATACTGCAAAGAATATAATAGACGAGGCACTTTCTAAACAACACCAGAATGCTTCCTTCCTTCCTGCCTTCCTTACAGGATTATCCCTATAGGTGGAAAAAAAACAAAAGGAGATTTCTTCTAACAACCAGTTCTAGAGAACCAATGTTGCTGATATAGTTAGGGGTGGGATCTGCTCAACTCCAAATGGCTGTCTTAGGCTGGTTCAAGTCACCTTTCTTGGTCATTTTGGTTTTGGCTGTAGGAGATACTTGAAATATATGCTTTCCAAACTGCTCTTGGTTTTGTCAACTCTGCATTGCTATTTCTATCATTTCTGGGTGAATTTCAGGGTTTCTGCTGCTTCTACCAGCATGAGGGACTATACTTTTTTACTTTTAATATTTCAATGAGGCACAGTTTTGCTTTCCCCATTCTGCTGCTTTGGTTGCTGCTGGCACCTGGACAACATTGGATTTAATGCCAAAGTTGTTAATTCCTTATATAACTAGTCAAGGGTAAAACTCTGTTATTGACTATTCTTTTCTGCTCCACTACAAATTGCCCTCCAAGGCTTAAAATTTTTTTTTTTATTAAGCTTATCAAAATATGAAACACAAATGAAAATGAAAATAGTGGGTAAATGGGAAAATGAAAAGGGGAAGGAAAGAAGTATAGTGTAAAGGGGGGAAAAGGAAAAGCATTGACTTACAGCTTTTTTTATTGCAGTAGAATAACGTGATAAAGTAATAATATCATAGTCTCAACCTTTTACTTTTGGATACTCAATGTATACTAGTCATTTCTATGACAACAAATTTATCTAATCTGCAAATCCCAAAGCCAAGGTTTCATTTTTCCCACCTTAAGCACAAAATCCAGAAGTGGTTTCCAAGTGGATTTGATTATTTGATTAGAACAGTTAATTTAGACTCCTCTGCTAGTTCCATCAGTTTTTCCAACCATCTATTTATTTATTTATTTATTTATTTATTTATTTATTTATTTATTTATTTATTTATTTAACTTGTATCCCGCCTTTCTTCCCTGATCTTCTTTTATTGTTAAATTTTAATGTTCATTGTTTTTTTATGTTATGGTATGCCGCCTTGTTAAAATTTAACAATAAAAAACTTTACCAATAAAAATCTGAAAACATTACTCTAAAATTATTAATAAACACATGCATAACACCG
>JANHGC010007857.1:381659-395877 GCA_027560395.1 Boaedon fuliginosus
AGTCAACCTTGAGCCTGGTGGGATTCGATCTGACAATCTGCTGAACAAGTCAGCAGAGACTGCAGTGCTGCATTTAAGCACTGCGCCACCGAGGCTCTTTAATTTAATTTTAATTTCAGCCTCCCATATTAAACAACAAAAAATGAAGGTGCAGTATTTTTTCTTTAGCTGCTTGACCCTGAAGATAGAGGGATCAGCCATAAAGAGATTAGAGATTAGAGCAGACAGAGCATTGAAAATCTTCCAAGAGATATCATTCCAATAAAGCAAGCAATGCCCTGCAGGATAAATGGAGCTATTTTAAATGGCATGATTCTAAAAGATATTTATCTGATGCAGAGCTCTGTGTGCATGGCATTCATCCTAATTCAGTACAAACCACATCCAGTCATGCATTTGCAAATTGTCCTCCCTTGAAACTATGGAAACTGAAAATGTAGTGCTCTCAGACACTGACTGGGGTAAACTACTTATTCTGCTCAATTTACCAGTTACTGAGATCTAACCTTTAGAAAATGACAATGAACATGGTTTCATTAATATCACTGGAAATATATATTATAAATTACAGCGTTGAAAGCTTGGTGATAGATGTTGGTAGCTATGCATCCAGAGAATGAACAGAGCAAGAGGATACTTGTTATATAAACAGCAAATGAAAGAGTTTCTCTATATAGCATCTTACTCTCAAAAGGAAAAAACACACACAGAGAATAGTAGCAAATAGAGGCAAAGTTGGGTAATTACTTTCTTCTATTGAGAGAACTGTATATGCAATTTTAAAAAGTGCCTGTTAATTTAATTACAACATTGGAGGCCAGAGTAAATGAACTCAGCTCTGGGGGGAATGTATTGTTCATTTCAGATAAGGGAATTAAAAAAATAATAATTGCAGAGTTTGCTGAAATTAATTTACAATAACCTAGAAACCATGAGAGGTTGCTTCCCAGGAAAAGCAAATGGAAGGGATTTTAGTCCCAAATCAGGTGGGAATTCCAGTGGTTTTTTTCTTGCAAGAATTGGTCTCCATGAAACAAACAAAAATTAAGATGAAAGCTAAAAATATGAAACTAAAAAAAAAATCAAAATAAACTTTAGTTGTTCATATCTTTGATGAAAGATTGTTAGACATGTTTGTGGAGTGAAATGAGTGAGATTTACCTTTAGGTAAATCCTAAATTGACTGAATTGTTCTGATTGGGTAGACCAGGGGTGTCAAACTTGCATCGCCATAGTGTCATCATGTGACATATCTCAACATTTCCCCCCCTTCATTAAACCGGGCATTGGCATGGCCAATGTGTGACATATCCAGCCTGTGGGCCCTGAGGTAGACTGATTAAAATGAACAAATAAAAATCATAAGTTGTTTCATTTAGGATGATACTTTCAGGAAATTTTAGCCGGAGGTCATTTCCTCCAGAACAACTTATGGATAATGTTGGGAAGGAAATTGAAATACGATCTTAATTCCCATGACTAATTAATATTATGGAATAATTATAAACTGAAATAGCTGGAAATATTTTTAATTTTGTGTATGTGTGTGTGCGTGCGTGTGTGTGTGTGTGTGTGTGTGTGCGTGCAGCTCACAGTAAACCAGTCCTTTACAACATCCAATGTTTTGCAAAATAAATTTGGATTGACTAAAACTACTGAATGGGAATATATTTAATTAAAATTTCTCTTCACCTGACAAGTTGGGCTTGATGCATTAACAGCACCTGAAACTTCCTTGCTATTAGTGGGACTGAAAGAGGTTTATGAGTCCCACATTTACACTCAATTTTTGCAGGTCTCAATTTAGTGGACTTCTGATATAATGAGCAACATACTTGTTTCATTTATGAAATGCTATGTTATTTTCATAATTGCACAAATGATGTAAAATGGCACAAGTGATGTAACTTACATAATGAGGTTGCTGTGAATGAACTCTCCAACAATTTAACAAACATTTGAGAATCACAGACATTCCCCTTTCTCCACTCTAATTAATTTGCAAGATCAAAGTATTTTCATACAATTGAAAACTACAACTGAGATAGATATGGAAATAATTCAGAAGAAAGAGTAAGAATATTCTATTTAAGCAATCAATAAACTAAAGTTTTAGAGAACGATTCATTGTATCTGATCAAGTAAGGATTTTTATTGGATATTCCAAGGCTTATGATAACGGTTGGGTTTCAACATTTGTATATTAGAAGAATAGTTTTGACGAGATCTTGATTCATGTTTCTGGCTTGTTCTAAACACCATTCTGATTTAGTATTCGTAAGGTTACTGGAACACTGGAAAAAAATGCCAAAGATTGGAATCTATCGAATTATTAAGAACGCTCTTGTGGGTGGGCTGCAGTTAAATAGTTTGATAGACTATTTTACACCTGACTTAACTCTGGGTAGAAGATATGCATTCATTTTGTATAAACGAATTGGATTTCTAATGAGGTGGAAACTCTGAACAATACTATTCCATTAGGTCAAAGCTTACTTTATTGTTTAAGAACTAAGATTTTTGTTTTATATGCATTTTGTTTTATCCCTTCCCCCCTCTGATGCAGGTTCTGTTTTTCTATTTCCTTTTAATATTTGGATCTGATTAATAGTTTTGTTTTGTATGTTAAAAGCATTGTTATTCTTAAAGATGAAAAAGATTGGGCCATATTTAGCTGCTGTCATAAAGTGGAATCTTCAAACTCAGTGGCATAGCTTCATTCTGCAAGCATTACTTCTAATACAGGTAAGTCCTTGATTTACAACATTTCATTTAGTGACTGTTTGAAGTTACAATAGCACTGAAAAAAGTGACTTATGGATGCTTTTCACACAACCATTGCAGCATCCTCAAGGTCATGTGATCAACATTCAGCTGCTTGGCAATTGACTCATATTTATGACAGTTGCAGTGTCCCTGGGTCGTGCAACCACCTTTTCTAACCTTCTGACAAGCAAAGTTAACAGGGAAGACAGATTCACTTAACGACAGTATTACTAAGTTAAAAACTGCAGGGATTCATTTAACAACTGTGGCAAAAAAGATCATAAATTGGGGCAAAGCTCACTTAATCGCCTCAAGTTCCCCTTGACTGTGGAAGAGAGGCAGGGTATAAATTTAATAAATAATAATAATAACCAATGTCTCACTTAGCAACATAAATTTTGGACTCAATTGAGGTCTTAAGCCAAGGACTACCTGCAATATGATCTGCACCCCACAGTACTGCTTACAAATCATTAGTAAAACGTGTGGATTATTTTCTGCTCCACTATGTCTTGATTTCTCAGTCTTTGATTTGAGGTAGATTAATCTCTTATGCTCCCATGATACACTGTTCTATTCGATGAAAGTTTATGTATATTCTTTAAGTGCCCTTTGAATACATATTTGTTGAATGATAAAAGATTTTCCTAAGAGAATGACAGAGTAAGTAGTAGAGATGGCATGGGAGCTCATTCAAGCATTCATTTATTTATTTATTTATTTATCACATTTTTATGCCGCCCAACTCCCGAAGGACTCTGGACAGCTTACAACATGGACAGCAATAGCACTCAGGTTTTATATATTCATTATTGTACATATTTTTAAATAAACAGAAGCAACAAGTGCTTAAAGATTAAAATTTAGATGATACTGTTAAATAATTATTATCTTATGCACCCTTTCCTTTTCCAGACTACTACATTAACAAGTTTTATAGTTGTAGAAGGAGAATTTGTATTACATTACACAAGGCAACAATATCAGGAAGAAGGGGGAAAAAATCAATTATTGACTTTTAGACTTCAACAAATAGAGCAATATAATACTCTACTCTACTATCTGTTCAGGATTCAAATGGGAACATTCATACAGGTTCCAAATATATGAACCAGCAATTTAATCTATGAAATTTGGGGAGACTCTTGTTTCTGATTATTCTCATGTCGACAGGAGATTTTTAACCTCCTATTTTATTATAGGTTTATAGTAAGGCTTTTACAAATATTTCACAGATGGTTTTAAACATTACAATTATTATTCCCCAACTGACTAAGAACTTTATAGTGTCTTCTGACCATATTCTATATCTGTGATGGCGAACCTATGGCATGTGTGCCAGAAGTGGCACACAGAGCCTTCCTTCCGGGCATGCGCACTGCCATTAAAGTGGGCCCGCCCACCCGTATGGAGTCCCTGGCGGTCTTTCATACCTTGTTTTGAAGCCTAGCTGCTCTGTGTTCCGGCTCTGGAGACACATGCGCATGCGTGTGGCGGGGTGGGGAGGTCGTGCGTGCAAGTGCACATCACTCCCGACCCTCCCCCCACCCACATAGGCACGCGCAGCACCACCCCCACCCCGTGTCCATGCGTGCGCATCTCCAGAGCCAAAACACAGCTGATCCAACGAGCTGCACCCACACAGCTGCACCCACACTTCCGGCACACGAACCAAAAAAATGTTCGCCACCGCTGTTCTATAACCTATTTCTTTGATAAATGCAGATGATATAAGTTTAAAAGCTAAATTGACCCACAAACAGCATAGTACGTTTTAACCAGAATAGGTGACAAATTCTGATCATAAGGCAATATGAGATTTTTGGTTGACACTGTTGTTTTTACTCAAAATAATCAATATCCAGTAGCATAAAGCAATGTGACAAACTCTAGTCTTTAGTGTGATCCAGCTGTAGCTCCTAAAGCATTTGATACATTGACCTCATCTTAAGAAGTCAGAAGAGATTAATTCAGCTTTTGTTGCCCCTTCAAATTTTTCTCACTTAATTCCATTTATAGAACCGAGTGACTGGTGAAAACTAAATGATGCCTTTGTAATTCTACCTCCTGTTAGAAAGTGGATTCTGCCATTAGATACTTTCCTGGTTTGATTTTACATATAAGACCTCAGTGACGGAGCAAAACAACATTTGCCTTTGAAGAATATAGCTTTCATTTATTCCTCATATTCTACAACCAACCTCAGAGAGCACCAAGGACACCCCTCAAATTATCCAACATGAATAGATTTTTGGAACTAATCTGAACTGTTGCTTAGCTATGTTCCACTATAATTCTAGAAGATTAGCTATTTCTTTCTCTATTTTCATGTGGAGATGTCAGATATCAAATGTATAAAAACAGAAGTGAAACTGTCTTCTCAGTCATCTGATTATTATTGGTTGTTCATTACTGCCTATCCCACTGGGCATTTCCACCCAGACACAATATGAGTTCCCCTATGTAGCAAAAACCAACAGTCTGGAACTATCCTTGCTATTCCCAAGCTTCCTTCCAGCTGGCTAATAGAGTTTATCAAGTTAAGCTGATGGCTTTATGGAAATGTTCATGCTGTTGTCTTGCTAGCTGTAGAGGAATGCCAATATCATTTTCTAGGATTTTGTTTTATTTATTTTTTTAAATCACAATGCAGTTTGCAGACCAGATAATAGATTGGATTTACTAATGGAAGGAAAACTCAAAGCCAGAAATGGCCTGCTCATTCTGTGCTCCAGACTGGAGAATTAGGCCCTTGTTATGGTTGAGATACATGCACCTTTGGTGTATAGTCATACCGGCCACATGACCACGGAGACGTTTTCAGACAGCGCTGGCTCTTCAGCTTTGAAATGGAGATGAGCACCACCCCCTAGAATCGGGAACGACTGGCACGTATGTGCAAGGGGAACCTTTACCTTTTATGGTTGAGATAAGCTCCCAAAATTGATTAGTTTAAATGATTTTCTAAAGCATAGTTTAATTTTTACTGCAGGAAATTAGTTTTTTTTTCTAAAAAAAATAATATGTTAATGTTATCGTTATTTTATTATTCTCTTTAAAATTTAAAGCCTCCAGATGCTTATGTGATTAAACATTGAAATCTAAACAAAGAAATAAATAAGCTTTAAAAACACAGGCTGGATTAATCACACCACTGGAGACCGACTATTAATTCAGGTCCAGAGGTCAGACCATCTTAAAAAGTGCTATATTGGCCAGCTATAGTTTATCAATGCTCAGAAAGGAGCAAAAACATGACAGCAGCTTTTCTTTGGATGGTGCAGTGTTTTCATGTTCTGTGCTGATGAGGGAGCCCAGAAAGTAAAATAGCTGAAAGGGCTTTATGCAATCAAGAAAAATATCTGGTGGGAGCAGAAAGAAGGAAGAAGAGGAGAAATCTTGACCTGGGGATGGAAGCAGTTTTCTAAGAAAAGTTGTTGTAAAAATATAGCTATATATCTTTTGTGAATCGGGAATCTTATCAATGTGTGCCCATCTACATGCTTCTCATTTACAATCCAAATGCAAAAATAAAACAAAATAAAACTCAGATACCTTATATAAACTCTAGGGCTTAAGAGATTTAAAAAAAGACCTTATTATGTTTAGATTGCATTGGACTGAATTTGCAGAGGTCAACCAGAAAAAATATGCTGTAATTATTCCTCACCAAGGAGATATTCAGCCCTATGATACAGCTTTATAAATGGAGATATTATGAAATATTATCTCCTTATTAACCCTTGATGTGATCTTATGAGTAAACATCCCAGTGGATTGAAAGGGAAATCAGTCTCCCTCACCCTCCACCTCTTACACACAAAGTCAGGTTTGCTCCGTCCCTCTTAATGTTTCTAAATTCACTCAAGACCACAAGACCCAAATTCACTTTATGTCAGTAGACCTGGTGTCCCAGGGAATCAGTAACCCTTTAATATACCTCTACTGTTGATATATTCACTCTTTTCATGCCTGTGTTTGTATATTTTATATGTTTAATAATGATCATTTTATATTTTTATAGTAATCAATTTATGTAAGTGTTCATCCTCTTTTCCCATAATCCCTTGTGGGGTGGAGTCTGAGCAACTGAATGGAGCTGAGTGTTTATTGGCCAGATGCCCTTCCTGTCATCAATGCTGGGTTTTATTCAGCAGATATATTCTCAGTGTGCCCATAGAGAGAAATATCTGCCTCTACCTAGGATTGAACTCACAGCCTCCTGTTTGTGAGGCGAGAGCTCCAACTCTAGGCCACTCCCCCTCACAATTTATGTAAGAGTTGTTCTTATTTAATTGTTGTATGTCTCCCAGAGTCACTTTTTGTGAGATTTGATAAATTAAGAAATGTCACTTTTCTTGCGTTCTCTTCTCAATCTTTAAAATAAAAGCATGACAAGTGAATTGAACTTCTCTGAATAATATCTCATGTACGTGAAATGTACATGATATGCATACACATTTACTGTATATTTTCTGGACTTAAAACTAGTTTTACTTAAGACTGTAAAAAAACTGTTGATTCAGAACTGCCAAGATTCTCCTATACATAAGTTTCGAATTTGCTCTAAAACTGACATATTCCTAGTATTTATTTATTTATTTTATTTATTTTATTGGATTTATACCCCGCCTCATTTCCCCTGTTAGGGGGAACTCTAATAAAAACATTGCTTGCAATTGTATTTTATCTTAATGGTATTTTATTGGTGCCTTATTTTGGATCCTAGAGAACAATATTTTGAACTCACTGATCATGTGTGGCTTCCACTGCAGATGAAAGATTAAACTAAGAGGATTAGTCTAAGTTAGAAAATAAAGTGAGGAATTTCTAGGCCTTCTTAGACCATCTTCTTTTTCTCTTGATCTTGTCCTAACAATTAAACCATGGAGACCTTCATCTCTTTATCCAACTCAAGACAATTTTCCATACACTTTGATTAAAGCTTCTTTAATTGTCTCAATCATATCCCACCAAAGAGGAAATCTGACTAGAAAGCTTTGTTCTTGTCTGATGTTAGCATCACCAAAATAGTTGGACAGCATTTCTTTTTACAATGCACAAGGGCATCTTCTTTGACAGTTAAGGTTTAAAAAAAGTTAGATTTTTTCTGTTAGATTAGGGAGCAAAATCTTTCCAGTCATGTTGCTTAGTTTAAGTGTCCTAGAATATGTTGAAACTAGACTATATAACTAAAAGTTCTCCCATTGACATTAAATGATCATTCTTAATTGCTTGGATTTTTAAATGGATGGCAAGATATTAAAATGATAATATGTAAGTCAATTTAGAGTCTGATGAAGATGGATTAACTTCAAAGTTTGTGACAGAACTAAAATAAGAAAATCTTCTTTTAAATATGTAGAAGCCAAGCTGCTCAAGGATATTTAGACAACAGAAAATAACCAGTTTTCTACAAGGGATCCAACATAGGATTCCAATTGTTGGATGTTGACCTCCATTTTCTATAATGTGGCAGCTCTCTAGTGGTCATCAAGGATTGACCCATGTCATGTAGCCTTGGGGTTACAAAAGAATGAATTACGATTGCAAGTTATAACTAGAACTCTGCCAAAGGGCATTATATTCCCCAAGCCAAAAAGACAGATAGAACTGTCTTTGTACTTGCCCTTGAGGATTGACCTCAAATTACATTACATATCCATGTCTTGCATCAGTTCATCTATAATATGTCCTGTGACATGACATACTGTCAAAAAATATCACTGAGGGTTTTTAAAAAGACTTCCATCTCTTGAGATATACATCTTATATGGTTATAATACAGAAAAACATACAATAGTTATTTAGTTAGACCAGGCCTGAGAGGTTTGCTGCTTGATTCTTATAAATGTTTAATCTTAACTTCTTTAATGAAAAGAAAAATAAATATTTAATATCTATATATTTTTAATTTAATAGAAGTCTGTGTAATTGTAAGTTATGGGAAAGGCTCTCATTACATCTAAACATGTACACTTTGTTTTATTGTAAATCAATCTAATATTTAATCCTTTCTGCAAGATGACATTATAATTAATAATTGTATTCTTCCACTGCACCAGTCCTGTAGAAGCATTTAACAGCCACTATGGGCAAGCACTCAACACAATTCCCTAACAAGACCTGAACAGACTATCTCATGCAGAAAGACTTTGCAGATATATTAGAGTTTGAATCATTATGTAAATTTAAGTGAAATGTTTCTGAAAGTCAGAGTCTGACTTGAGCAATGGTCAGTGGGGATTTTGGGCTTCCAAAAGATAAAATTATGGTTCTATTAAACCCTCTACTTTGGGTAACAGGTTTAACATCCATGTCTCAATCTTGGGTATGGGACTCTGTTGATGATCAGCTGGGTAAGGAACTATCGTAACAAAAGGCATCCAATTGGTTGCAGCAGAAAAAAATTGTACACCACCTGTACTATCAAGTTGATCAATATATATCAATGAATTCAAACAGTAAGCTTAAACAAACAATTTTTCATTAGAAAACATTTAAAATTATGAGAGAAATCATGCCTGAAATTCAGTAGTTCTGATTTTACTGGTTGAAAAAGCTCCTTCTTTAATAATAACTCTTGTCTGAGTACTATAACAATATTAGTCTTAAATCACAGGCATATTTGAGCTGACATTCAAATTACATTATATAGTTGACTATATAATCATAACTTTTATGATGCCAAAGGGCAGTATCTAACTTAACTTTTAATGGCCAAAAGAACAAGAAATGAAAATTGTAACTTGAAGGATAAAATTGTACTCCTACAATAGAAGAAAATTACAGTTCTTCATTCAGAATCATGAAATATTATCTATTGGTACAAATCTTGAATGTAATAATGATGGATAGCATTCACCCTCTTTCTAAAAGATTCCACAGATGTATAGAAGTTGCATACAATATATGGTGTGTGTGTGTCCATGTATATATATACAGAAATATCTGTATATATGCATATATAGATGTGTGCAAATGTGTATACATATATACACATATACACATACACAAATGTGTTTATGTATATACATACACACACATAAAATGTATGTACACACACATGCACACACACACACATACATAAAATATAAATTCATCTTCCTATTCCACCACCCCCCCAAGTGAAATGCATTCAGGGTTAGTAACCCCACTCTTACTACCTACCGGTGACCTTCAGTCTGTCTGCTCCAATGACAATCTCTTCTTCATCAGCAGAGAAAAGCACTCTACCATCTTCACTTGAGCTAACTTCAAATCTTTTACACTGGGCTTCTACACTTTCAGCACCTAAAAGAGAGAATAACATATCATTCTCATCATTTTTTCCAATATTCCTTTTAGATTCAGATTTTGGGGGGCGAGGGCTTACATTAATTCTCTATATTAATTCTCTTTTACAGACTGTGCATGCTGAGAATTACCTTGCATTTGATCTTCCAGGTATAACCAAATTAATTGTCTGACCTATGTGCCCTAGCTATATGTCATACCAATTTATTTATTTTTACAGTTTTTACATCTACTTCAAACACCAAAAAATATTTTTACATGACATTTCATCCCCAAAATATAACACAGGGTTATTGCACCACAAAAATATGTATAACAAACATCTTGTAAAACATTAGGATAGTATAAAGGTTTTTCTGTTAAGCTTAAGAACTGTAATAATATTATTTTACTAAAATTATTAAATTATCAATTGTATTGTTCTTATTAACTATTATTTTTTGTTAAATTGCTATACACACACACATACACACACTTCTTCTTTCAATCTACAGAAATACTGAACAAAATTAGTATAATGGCCCAAATAAACATTTATGTTTCAATTATGCATATTAGTTTGTTGAAAGTTGTAAGCCACCCAGAGTCCTTCGGGAATAATAAATAAATAAATAAATAAATAAATAAATAAATAAATAAATAAATACAGAAAGAAAGAAAGAAAGAAAGAAAGAAAGAAAGAAAAACAAAGAAATACATTTCTATGAAAGGACATTACACAAATGTTCCTGCCCCCCCCCAAATGAAGTATCCATTATTAAATGGAAATAAAGGAAGGGTGAGAATGTGGGAATGTTGTCCTTCAATTTGCTAAAACATTATTTTAAAGTTTTAAACTTATAAATATAAATGAATAGATATAAGTAAATTTAGGGCCATAGGAGAACAAAAATTTGTAAGATAATTATTCCAAAAATTTTGGATTAAAAAAAATCGTTATAGACTAAGGATTACAATCATTCAGCAATCACTCTACCAGGAATAAAACATGATTAATGTTTGTCCTTTTTCTGAAAACATCCATATCAAAGTGGGCAGAGAAGCATTATTAGAACTAGCCAGTGCATTCAAAAAACACTTGACCAGTTTAGAAAGTGGGTTTGTTGTGGAAGGGGTGGGGGAAATATGGATATCAATTGAGCTTTTAGAAGTTGAGGAGCAATAGAAGATATTTTTGCACCAACTTTTAAAGAAGTAAAGTACACCACCTGGTTTGCCCCTATGAAGTTTTAAATTGGAAAAATTTCTAGTTTTGGTAATTAGGCTACCAAATCCTACATGGCTGATAAAATCTAAGACCACATTTGCCAGGTGAGTTCATGTAGTTGAGGAGATCTAAGGATAAGGGTTCTATTCATTTGATTCATTGCATATATTTGTTTTGCATTTCTTTGTAGCATGGTTGTAGCCAAGGTTAAAGCTGTAATAAATTGGAACAAATAAATGTTTTACTTGCCCAATTTATTTGCATAAAAATAAACTGAAGCAAGTAAATGTTTTATTGGCACAAAGCTAGCTAGATGACCTTGTCCACTCACTTTCAGCCCTACAAATGAAACAATGGCAAGCTACTTGTGAAAAACCTTGCTAAAAAAGCTGCAGGGATTTGTCCAGGCATTCTCTGAGAATCCGTCACAATTGAATGGGAAAAAAAAGTGTTAAGGTTTCCACGCCCCCCAAGAGAATATGATTAAGGATAATGCAATGCATAGTAACACAAAGAAGAATGTTACCAGAATGGTGCTCTTCTCTCCATGTTGTCTGTTGGAGACCATGATTTCTGATGCACCATGTTCTGCCCATCACTTAACACGAACTATTTAACTATATTGATTGTTTTTAGTCAACAAGCAAAATTTTGTATCCCTGCATCCACTGAAGAAAAGCCAGATCTGTAGAATCCATGTAGATGTTGGTGAGAGACTGGCAGAGTCAGGGAGAGAGTCAAGTGGGGAATTAATTTAGATTCTTTCTGTGGTACAAATGATGAAGTCCAACCCTCTTGAATGCCTTTGAAATTCACCTGGTTTTACTCAGGTGAAAACTGTTAGTTAGTGAAGCTTCCTGTGTATAGGCTTGAGCAATAAACCATTAAACTCGAACCTTTACATGTGGCTCTCATTGTTCATGACTGACAGCAATTGCTATTAAAGACATGGGATCTTAATTTCAAACAGAAAATACCTGGAATCACTTCCTCACAGAATATCTTTCTAATCCAGAAAAAATAATCCAATTTATTTGGGATAAGAATCCCATTCAGTGAATTAAGAGATACCAATTTCTGTCTATAAGTATGTGTGTGCAGGTGCTAAATAGGACTTCATATAATGGTTTCAAAGAGGATCCTGTATTAATTTTATCTTGATAAGACAAGATAAAACCTCTTTAATACAACCTTATTATATTTCATTAACTATAATCTGGGGTAGTGCTTTGTCTATGGCATTCAGAAATAGGAATATAGAGTTTATTTTTCCTTGTTGGAGAATGGACTATGCATGGTCCTCTCAGTTCCGTCTCTTATTAGGTAATATTTCACTTCACAACAGCAGTTAGAACTGGAGTCTCAGAAAAAGGAGTTTATTTGCAAACAAAGAAGGGAGTGTGTATATCCTACAGCCAATTTGATGTAGTGGTTAAAATGCTCACCTAGAAGCCAGGAGATGGTGACTTCTAGCTCCACTTTAGGCATGAAAGCTGGCTGGCTGACTTTGGGCCAGTGACTTTCTCTAGGATTGTTCACTTTCTCTGGGTTTATTGTTGTGGGCTTGGTGGGCATGGCTATGTGGTCATGTGACTGTGTGGGTCGCTGCACTCCCCATGCCTCTTTTGCCTAGAAAGTCACCCTGAAACCTTCTGGAAGCCAAATAGGGGTGTGGGGGGCATCCCCCCATGCCCTGTTTTAAGCCTAGAAAACTTCCCTGAAGTGTCCCGGCAGCCAAATAGGGGTGCATGGAGATTCCTGGAAGGGGAGGGGAGGGGTGGGGCCAATCAGAGGTGGTATTTGCCGGTTCTCAGAACCAATCAAAATTATCACGACCGGTTCTCCCAAACCTGTCCGAACTGGCCGAATACCACCTCTGCGTGTGCCTGCACATGCACACTGGGGGAAAAAAATGGATTTGTTTATATTTGTGTCCCCTCTTTTCACCCTTCTGTGTAATGGCTCCTTTTCTCCCAGCTGTCATGCCTGAAGGCAGTGGTGGAGGGATATAATAAAACACCCCCACACACAGAATCACCTCTGCGCCCGAAAGAAATAAGCAGTGTGCCGGCGTGATGTAAGGCCCATCGAGAATGACAAACTCAAGGATTTTCTCCCCGTCCGCCAAGATTATTTTCCCCGCCGTTTCTCATCTGCCGGCCTGCCGGCGGCTGACTCTGATTCATGAGATGAGGGAGGGAGAACCTTTGATGCTTTGGCGGTCCACTTGTCCTTATCCTATTGCCCAGAGCCGCGCCTCCGAGGGAGGGACCATAAATTTTATCCCGGGCTTCTTTAATAACCTCGCTGCTTTATTTAGGCCCTCTCTGACACCACCGCCGCCACCCGTGCGGTGAATCCTGGGCCTGCCTTGTACAGCACAGTATTCCTGGAAGGCGGGGAGTTTTGGGCTAATGTTTATAGGATGGCCAAAGGGTGTGAAAATTAAAGACTGGAGAATCTCAGCTCAGTTCTTCCTAAGTGGGCGACCTCTATATCAGGAAGCGGATCCTTGCCATAGACTGGAGAGATCGTTGAGGCTGCTATTGTGACTACACCAGAGGCAGGTGCTTAAAGGTAAGACTTCTGGATTTAGAACTAGTTGATTACCTGGCCTTGCTCGGGTTTTGTGTGTGTGTGTGTGTGTGTGTGTGTTAAAGAAGTATATTTGTGCCATAGCATTTGCAGGCCTTCTGAAGCCCCCGGCACCCCCTCCCACATCTCTGCTCTGGCCAGGCCATCTCTAGGCCAAGGGCAGGCCAGGTTCTAGGCCAAGGGCAGGCCAGCTCTCAAGAAAGGCAACTGGGGCTTGACAGGTACACTGGGCCACGGCTGTTTGCGGGCCTTCTTAAGCCCCTGCACCCCCTCCAATATCATAGGCGACCTTATTTGGTGGGGTGGGATGCTCCATGTGTCTTGGGCCTATCGCCACTGGGGCAAATCTGGAAT